>CACRXK020000368.1:30217-85802 GCA_902702795.2 Paramuricea clavata | reverse complement strand
AACTACTGTTTAAGATATTATAATATATATAGTAACAATTTGCCGGTAAAGGAATTTGTAATTAATTCCTTTTTTCCGCAGTAATTTTTCATTGTACTTAATTACATTTTAGAACAAGTAATTGTAATCAGGAATTTATTACATTTTAAAGCAAGTAATTGTAATTGGAATTAATTCCTTTTTCAGTGGTAATCTTGCAGCCCTGGGTTTACAATTATCACAACACCAATGAATACTATCGTAATAAGCGGAAATTGCAGAAATTGGTTTTTATTTCGCTGGAAATGGTGGAAACGAACACCGCGGGGAAACATCTGCTCATGCCAAATTGTAAACTTTTAAAAACATCTATTTAATTATTTAAGGCATGGGTTTTCAACTTGGGGGACATGTCCCCGAGAGGGGACATTTGGCAAATTCCTAGGGGACACAAACTGGTCTAGGACTGAGAAAACAATAGTTGAATACAATAGTTGAATACAATAGTTTGTACTATAAACATGTTTGCTTGACTTTCTATCTATTATTTAAAATTTAAATAATTTACTATTTTACTAACTATGTCGAAATTCGTGTTTTTGATAGACTTCAGTGGGCAATTTCTGTTCAGGGGACGTGGTAATTCAATCATGTGAAATCGGGGACACATGAGAAAACCAGTTGAAAACCGTTGATTTAAGGTAATTGAAACAAACAAAAAATACATTAGACGGGTAGTTTAGATATTAATAAAAACGTTTTCTAACATTACAGTAAAAATCTAAAAGGAAACAGAATTTAAATTAAAAATTACCGTTTAAATTAAGACCAGGAGGCGTGTAACATTTCTTGAAGAATTTTCGAATACCGAACTTATGAACCTACGAAAAATATCTTTGTATGGTTCAGTTAAAGAACGTTTTATACAATAAATTTATCGCCAGTCACTTTTGGTTTATTTTCTTGCATAAACTACTTCTTGCATATGTATAGACTATAATTATTTCTACTTTTTAGGTTGTCACGTTCATTATTCCGCTTGCATTTTCGGGCAAAACATCGAAGTCGCTCCTTGTCGCTTCCATTTTGAGTTATTGACAACCATTTTTAGTTTTTGACAGTTTTTGTTTTGCTCATGTACATATATCTTTTTCTTATTTGTAGCATATGTAGAAGAAGGTCACCTGTAGGTGCACAAAAACTGCGAGGCAGCGAGGCAATGGCAAGCCCGCGAGGCATACGACTGATGCGAGGAAGGCTGCGAGGCATGTGAGGCAATCCCGCGAGTCCTGACGCGGTCCTTTTTTTCTACTGCCCTTGGACCATTGGTTTCCCTAGGTTTGAATGCATTTCCAAATTACCCAGAAATTCGTTTATAAAACCTTATCGAGTTTGTATGAACGTAGTTTTTCAATTGACAGATGAACAACGCAAAATAGGTTATATTCCATAATTTTTAGTGAAGCTTGTCACTTGTTGAGCTATTGTCTATATGTTAATGTTTACTTTTTGACGTTTTGACTGGAGTGCTGTAGTTACTTAAAACTATAATGTATATACAGAACTGTTATTAAAACTAGAATGTCGTTCACATTTGTCCGTTTGTCCAGCGTCAAGTTAAGTATGTTCAATATGTTAAATATCGTCAAATTTTGGAGTCAGTCATTGTGTCTGCCTCCCACTGCATGGCACATCTGCCTGACTCGCACTTTTTTCATGCCTCGCACTTCTACCTCGCATGCTTCGCACTTTTTTGTGCCTCGCATCGTGCCTCATATGCCTCGCTGGCTCGCACTATAGTAAAACTCGTCACCTGTTTGTTAGTTTCGTAACAGGAGAGTCCAGAAAAAATGTCTAATGTAAAGTGTAAACATATACATGTTCCAACTTATGTACTTTTATTGTATTTACCTAGCTTTAATTCTATTAGTTTATATATGCAGAGAAAGCATGAAACTAAATTGAAAAATTATAAGACTTCAAAAGCTTACAGACTGCAGACATATTAAATATACATTCAGTAACAACACGCGAATTGCTATATAAATAGCAACGTTACAGTCTAGTAATGATATGATTGGTTGTGCTTTTGTTGTAAGTATATATAGGCCTATCACTAAAATATATTGAAAATCCTTCTAAACGATTCTTTATAAAGTATACAAAACATATCCATTGATATCGAAACACAAAATTCAAAGTTTTGAACAATTTGAGCTTCGTGACTCTGGTATAGACGTATGGGCCTAATGATTTAATTGTGTTACATTCCACTGAAAATCACCAAAATAAGCTTTTTTAAAAGTCTCGCGTGAGACTCCAAGGCAATAACCCAAGCTAGTTTTTATATATAACATGTAGTCATGCTATACCATTCCGTGGATGAAATATAAACAAATGCACGATTATCGCACATAGTAAATTTCCTTTTCAAATCCAGTGACAAAATGCAATTGTAAAATTTGACTAAAAATAGCCAATTTCAACAACGTCTGTCAGGCCAGCTAAAGCCTCCTGGGCCATTCCATATTGATAAAAGTGTTCTTTAATACTTGAATTATAGTCATTATACCATCAAAACTATCTACGGGCAGTTTTGAATCCGTCGCGAAGTGATGAAACTGGCCATGGCAGCGGCTTTGTCTGCGGCTAATTATAGCCTCCTGGAGACAAATTCTTGATTTCCGATATTTGTACGTTTATCGACCAAATATTGAAAATCTAACCCAAACCACTGATCTGAAATAAGACTGGATAACGCATCTATACTATACGAAAGTGAAGCCGGAAGTCACCGGCCGCCACCCGATTCTGGGGCCCCACTTTTGTATAGATTTGTATTACAGACGGTAGTTTTTCGCGTTTTTTGCCTTGGCTACGTTTCCGATCGGCCCAATTTTACAATCACAACGAGAGAAGCATACAAGAAGAGTTTTGAGCAAAAAATTTGGAGTATTATGGCTTTATAACGCCGCGAAACGGGATTTACAACTCTGAAGGAATGAAGAGCCTCAGACTTTGTTTATCAACACGAGCTCGTTTTACTACTTTCATACAAAATATACTCAAAATATACAAGAATTATTGTTACTGGACGAATATTCTCAGGAAATTTGAAGAAATGAAGCAGCTACATTGTGAACGAAAGCGTACAGAGGTTAGTTTTAAAATACCTCGAGGCTACTTCCATAATTATATGAATTAAAATAACATTGAATCGTTGTTTATAATTTGGATTAAAAATATTTCATTGTCACTTGTCTTCCTACTTTAAAATATATAAAACTTTTCGACAAGTCGCCTAGGAATGCTTTTGACAAAATTGACATTTAAAACTGTTCCTTATTAATTTCGTATAATTATAAAAGTAGCCTCAAGGTATTTTAAAACTAACCTCAGTACGCTTTCGTTCACAATTAAAATGTAGCTGCTTCATTTCTTCAAGTTTCCTGAGAATATTCGTCCAGTAAACATATAATTCCTGTATAATATATATTTTAAATTGATTTTGTATGAAAGTAGCAAACGAGCTCGTGTTGATAAACAAAGTCTAACCTCTGTACGCTTTCGTTCACAATGTAGCTGCTTCATTTCTTCAAATTTCGTGAGCATATTCGTCCAGTAACAATAATTCTTGTATATTTTGAGTTGATTTTGTATGAAAGTAGCAAAACCGTAACGAGCTCGTGTTGATAAACAAAGTCTGAGGCTCTCCACTCCTTCAGAGTTGTAAATCCCGTTTCGCGGCGTTATAAAGCCATAATACTCCAAATTTTTTGCTCAAAACTCTTCTTGTATGCTTCTCTCGTTGTGATTGTAAAATTGGGCCGATCGGAAACGTAGCCAAGGCAAAAAACGCGAAAAACTACCGTCTGTAATACAAATCAATACAAAAGTGGGGCCCCGGAATCGGGTGGCGGCCGGTGACTTCCGGCTTCACTTTCGTATAGTATAGATGCGTTATCCAGTCTTATTTCAGATCAGTGACCCAAACACCATTTATAACTAGGTATTACCTTAATTTGAGCAAAATAGCAACGAAATCTATTTTTCGTGTATTGCCGCAGAATTCAAATTTTGCTCGATTTTTACGGACAGTCGCTCTTAATATGCAAATTATTTCATGTAATTTTATTGTATGTAAAATTTGCTTGGCAGTGTCACACACCCTCTGGATCACCTTCCCCCTGAATTTTTGGCACCCCTCCAGTGCAATATCTGAAAATCTGTTTTGTTCAAGGGCATGCTCCCCCAGGAAATTTTGAAATCTGAGACCTTTCAATCCCCAGAAATGCAATCAAATTTGCTAGCTGAATAAAAAATAGGTCATAGCTCATAATAATAGTTTATTACATTCACTAAATAGCTTAATAAGCTAAAATACAGTGATGTTTACAGTGATAGAACTTTTACAATGATAAAATGTAATGTAAAAAGTATTAATACTATGGTCTCTACTTTACTAAAGCTAGTTCAATGTAAAAAGTCTTAAAACTATTGTCATATTTACAGATAGAATTATATTATGTTAGTTATTACTCACTATAATATATAAACCCTCATGCTTACTTATCAATATAAAGATTATATTTGCCAATTGCATATACAATTGGACTATGTTTAAAACGTTCTGTTTTAAATGCAAAGTTATAGTACGTTGCCTCATTCATTCTCGTTTCTCGTTGCTTTATTTGGGAAGTTTTCTTTGGTAAAAGGTGGTTAAGTTTATGATTCGGGTTTGACATGTCCTTAATAAGTTGGACACACATGTCATCGCGTCGGTTGGTTAGCGTTTGGAGGTTCGATTCCATTAGTGCTTCATGGTATTTTAGTTCCGGATAAATTATCCTTAACGCTCTTTTCTGGATTCGCTCGATATCTTCGCTTTGCTCCATTGTCAACCCGCCGTTCCAAACCTGGGCGCCATATTCCAAAACTGATCTCACTACTGCTACGTAGAAAGTCTTCAGAGCTTCTTTTGGCGCATTATAACTCTTTAGAATCTTCATAAAGTATAGTTTCGTAGCTACCTTTTTTGTGATGTACTCAGTGTTTGTTTTCCATTTAAGGTCATCGTCGAACCAGATACCCAGTAGCTTGTAAGATCTTACTTTAGTGAGAAACTGCTCCCCTAATGTAGTTGGGGATATAACCGTTTTATTCTTACGAAAGTCGATGTGCATTTCTTTGCATTTTTTAAAATTCAGTTGCATATTTTCGTCGTTCGTAAATTGTAATACACTCTCCAAATTACGTTGGGAGTTGCCGATCGATTCTCCAGAGATATGATTGGAAACGTTTAAAACTTCAGACATGGTAGTGTCATCCATAAACATTGAAACAGTATCACTGTTCTCATCATTAGATGACTGAACCACTGATGGGAGATCGTTTATATGAACTATGAAGGCTAAGGGACCGATTTTAGTACCTTGTGGCACCCCACCTTTAATATATGCAGGGTCGGAAAAAGTGTTTCCGACTTTTGTAACTTGTGATCTGCCTTGGAGGTATGACCCGAGCCAAGCTAGCAATGTTGGTCTAACACCTATTTTCTCGAAGTTCTGGAGTAACTTATTGTGGTCAATTAGGTCGAACGCTTTTCGAAAATCCAGGAAGATTATTCTCACCACATTCCCATGGTTCTCCATAGCCGAATACCAGTTGTGTGCAAGACAGACAAGTGCTAAGACTGCCGAAGAACCTGGCAGTCCTCCAAATTGAGCTTCGCTCACTTTTCCTTTTATATCTTCACGTACCTACTCAACAACATACGACTCTTGAACCTTGGATAGGACGCTAGTGAGAGAGATTGGACGCAGGTCTTCAACATTCGAACAAGGCGTAATCTTCGGAATCGCGCAGACTGTGTAAAATTTCCAAATTTGGGGAAATATTCTTGACATGAATGATTCGTTGTATATATCGGCCAAAGGGATAGCAAAATATTTCGCGAACATCTTGATCAATTTCATGTATGGGTCGTATGGACCGGCTGCCTTCCCGACGGTAAGATCACTCAGTCTTTTGGCAACATTTTCATCAGTAATTGTTGGGAGGGGATCTAGTTCACCCCGTGATAGCCAATCTCCCCGTACTTCCGAGAAGTCGTTTGTAAGACTTGAGAAGAATGAATTTATGTGATCAGCCGTTTGCTTATTATTCATTGGTAGTTCGGAGATGGGATCAAGAAGCGTTGGTGAGGTATTTCTCTTCTTTCCAACGATATCGTTTATGTTTTTCCACCATATTTTAGGATTTTGTCGATAAGTTGGGAGGATTTTTTCTTCATAAAATTTTCTTTTGCTCACGCGAATCTCCGATACAATTTGGTTTCGAATGGTCTTGGAGAGAATGTATTTACCGCTCTTGTAGGCTTTGTTTCGCTTACTAATCAAACTTTTAATTTTTCCAGTTATGAAGGGTTTGTCTTCATCATGTGCTTTAATTATCTTTGTCGGAAAATAAAAGTCAATAATGTTATGGGTTATTTCCAAAAAACTATCGACCTTCTTATCTACGTTATTTTCAGAAAGAACTGGTAACCAGTCATAGTGTTTTAGGTAGAGACGATTGTTTTAATGGCCTTGAATAGGCCTTGTAGAGACGATTGTTTTAATGGTCTAACCTTGACTTTTCTTATGTCGTTTTTTGTAGAAATATTAAAATGTGTTTGCTTATATATGTAGCATTTGTGGCATTAAAATGTTCATCCTTTTATGTATTGCTAAAATTGTGACAAAATTATCGTATAAGTCAGACGTTATGTGTGGCACACTTTACCGCCCCCTACATTTTTTCAACGGAATTGAGAATCTCCCAAACGTGGTCATAAGGCAGATTGGGGGAGGGGGTTTTGCGCCCCCTCCCCCCAATGCACCCCGTGATTACGCCTATGCCATCCATATGACAGAGATTTATTGGGAAAATTGTATATTTTTGTAATACTTGTTTGCCAAATTCTTCAAATTAAAATATTTCAGTTGGTGTAAATGATGCCCTCTTGTCCGACATTTTCCTTTAGTTATCTTATCTTCAATACACAACGTTTGTGTGGGAAGAGATTATTTCGGTGGCTTCAGAATGACAAAACGCAACAAAGCAACGTTTTTACTAAACACTAACCTTACTCCAAACACCAATTCTAACCCGTATCCTAACACTAATTTAACCCTACTCCAAGTTTGTTTCTAAACCAATCTTGAAGAAATTAAAAAAGTTTTGACGAAATGTCATTCTGAGGTCAACGAAATAGTCGATGCCGTTTGTGTGTGGTTTTTATAGGCATACTTCGAAACCCGGACCGGACTCGGACTCGAAGAAAATCCGGACTCGCGAAAAACCCGGACCCGGACTCGAAAAAAATACGGACTCGTGTTTAAGAAAACCCGGACTTGACTTTTGAAAACCCGGACTCGAAATAGACAAAACCGGATTCAAAACAAGGACTCTGTGTACGAAAATGCAAAGGTTTTTTGGAAAGGTTTTAAAATAATTAGTAACATGATAAACGATGATCTCTTTTATATCTTTATCTCGATATTTTTAATATTCTGCTGTTAACAAAATAATCACTTAGATATACAGGAACCAAATAATTTAAGCACTTATAAGTTATTAAAAACTAAAATGTATTGATGCATACGATGTACAAGTAGCTAGTACGAGGGTAGCATGTTGATTGTTGATTCTCAAAATAACGTAAACTTGATTTATTGTCAAACTTCATTGTCAGTATCGAGCCGCGGTTGTATACAAGGCATATGGGGCAATTGATGATCATGAACGCATTGCCAAACGAGAGAGTCTCAATATCAAATTTACGCCAACCATCCAACGCGAATTTCACTGTCGGCCGCGGCTGCGGCTTTCATTGTGTTGTGTTTTCTACTATTTTTCATAAAGAATAAATGCGGGTGTTCAATTCGTGTTTATGGACTTTATCTTAACGAAATTGAGAAAATAAACTTGTTTCCAGTGGCGTCTTGCCCAAATATTTGAGAGCATGATATAATATCAAATTTATGTCCATCCGCACAACGCTCGAATTACTTCACAGTTGGTATTTAGCATTTTAGGCGCGGTTGCCGCGACACCTTCATTGCCTTCAACATGGGATGTGCTTTTCCGGCGTTCTTTTTGATTGGTTGAAGTTACTTTTGATGGGTTGAAGTCTAGTTATTTTTCGTGTCATTTTGCCGATGGTGTGGTCGAATATGTTCCGAGGATATAATTTACGATTTTTACCCTTGCCGCTATCGATCACGTTGAGTCTGCTATGATGGCAGCAATCGTGTAACGAGTGGTTTATAGACAAGACATTCCTAGCGCTGAGACAGATTTTAGTTATTAATTTTTGTCTAGGGTAAATTTAGCTACTCGCAGGAGTATGTATTTTACAAATTTTACAAATATGTTGTGTATGGTCAGCGTGGTTAAATAAATTTTTAAATTAAGTAGGTAAGTAATTAAATATGTATAAATACATTTTGGTGTTTACATGCCTAAATGATTTGTTTAGGTAGGCTATATAGTGATTATTTTGTTAGGAACCATACGGTATAGTATGATAACTGATTAGTATCCTCAGATAACGCATAACACTGAGTCACTAGAAGAAGAAAAATATCTACATCTTTTGAAATAAAGTATTCTATCTATCAGTACAGAAAGAGAGAAGAGAGAGGGGCACCCGCGCAAGAGCACAAATCCATTTATCCGTGAGTTATTACCGATAAAACCTTTGCATTCTCGTACACAGAGTCCTTGTTTTGAATCCGGTTTTGTACACTATTTTGAGTCCGGGTTTTCAAAAGTCAAGTCCGGGTTTTGTTAAACACGAGTCCGGATTTTCTTCGAGTCAGGGTCCGGGTTTTTCTCGAGTCCGGATTTTCTTCGAGTCCGAGTCCGGGTCCTAGTCCGAGTCCGGGTTTCGAAGTATGCCGTTTTTATAAACAATAAC
The DNA here is from genome assembly GCA_902702795.2 of Paramuricea clavata. Taxonomy (NCBI): domain Eukaryota; kingdom Metazoa; phylum Cnidaria; class Anthozoa; order Malacalcyonacea; family Plexauridae; genus Paramuricea; species Paramuricea clavata. The sequence goes on along the minus strand of CACRXK020000368.1, from coordinate 76,861 downwards.
CGCAAAAAGAAATTTTATAATGTAGGTGAGACCGATTATATAAACAAATATTGGGCGATAACATGAAGGAATTAGCTAAATTACTGTCAATCAACCTTGTTACCGCACTGTGTTTAACATATTGCACCGCGCAATGCAATTCAGTTTTTGCACGCATCTACCCGAGTTTTAAATTAAAAGCAAATATCATGGCGTCGTGTACTCCAAAGAAATCTGTGTCTGACAAAATTTTGAATTTATGTCGTGTTCCTCTCTATGGTGACAAATCTAAAGAGGAAGGTCTGGTCAAAATGATTGTTCGCTTTGCGCAATTAGACATTTCTGAAAAATGATAATTTTTCTAAATGGGTTTGCCGCTCTTGCGCAATGAGGATCAGTGCATTAAGAAAGAAAATAGACGAATTTAAGAGTCTTTGTACAGAGACGATGAAAAAGCAAAAAGAAGAATTAGAAAGCGCAAGAATGAAAACGGGCAGAAAAGACTGTGAAAGTCCAAAAACTTCCTCCCAAGTTGCTTCTCTTAACGTGCCCAAGCGGTCCAGAGTATCCGAACATCGCGCGGCGCGTTCGTTATCCGGAATGTTTCAGTCAATCGCCCCAAAAGCCTTTATGCACTCAATCGCAATGCAGTAGTTCCGTTCAGTTAATTCCCTCACAGCCAGATTCAAATTCAGATCAACAGAAAACTTTACCAGCGTCGTATCCAAAAACTAGTCAAACCACTGCGAGCAGGCTAAAGTCAGTAGACTCAGAAGAGGTTACCGAAGAGGTTTCTCTTTTATCTACTTGTGGATTGCAAGCACTCAAGGTAACGAAAGCATTTCTATTCAATTAGAAATCAAATCGATTACATTTTTCATCACAGATAACATATTTAATGAACGTATTAATTTTCACTTTATTTTCATGTCATATTCCTTTGTTCACGCATGAAATTTGATATTTTTCCCACAGAATGATGCCAATGTAACTTCCACTCTTAATTCATCGCAAAAAAAAACAAACTGATGGATGACTGAAATTGTAAAAGGATCTCCTACGTACTTGGCTAGGACTATGATGGAAATTCCCGAGTTAAAGAAATGTGTGATTGTTTTGCTCCTCGACGACATCAGCGAGAATGCAAAAAAAACTTTGCGTGATAACTAAATCGCCTTCTGTATTACGTGTTTCGCGGGAGCAACAGAGAAACCTTGCTGAGTTTAAATGGATTACTGTTCTACGTGAAATGAAGAAACGAGTGCCCGAAGTACTGAATATTTTAATGGCAATAGCGGTACCTCGTATAAAAAATGACAGTTCACAAGTGGCTCCATTATGTACTGCATTTGGAATATTGATGCATACACGTAACAGGGAGTTGTCTATAGTTCAGAAACTAAACACGGTTGTCATCGGAGCAGGACATGCCACAAAAAAGGTATGGATTGCAGTTTCTTTCCTAAGAGCTTTATATAATACAATAAGTGGTGTAGCCATGAGGGGCAAGGGGGGGGGGTGTGCTCCCCCCAATGACCAAAGCTAAAATCCGGGCAGACATATATTGGGGGGGGGGGAGTACGATATACAATTTCCGATGTATAATCTTCGGATTTCTGCATAATCTCACCCCCAAAATCCTTACATAATCGCATTTTCAGGTGAAGCATGCCCCCGGACCCTAATCACTTTCACGCCTTGGGCGTTTACTTCGCCCCCCTCCCCCCTCAAAAAAGGTCTTGGCAACGCCACCAAATATAATAATGACAAGTGATTCTTCAATTAATTCAGGTGTTTATTTAACTGGAGTTCCCAAACGCGCTACAACAATACATTCACAAGATTGCTTATCGGAAGATTTTAATTGTGCGCATCGCGTGTTTATGTAGCAACATATTACAACTAGCCTACGGGCAGGTTCGGTGAACGGGCCTGACTGGTTTAACGCCTTGTTTTCCACTTCACACCATATCGTACTGAATCGTGATAAGGGAGTGGTCATTATGGGGGGTTTGGTAAATGGGGAAAATAGGGATTACCTATTAAATAGGGACGTTCTGTGCCTCCCCCTCATAAAAGTAGAAACTTTTCTGAGCCCGCCAGTGTGGATTGAAATATTAAATATGGTGACAAAAAGCTTGGTGTGGTATTGTATGTACTAGTAGGGGGTCTGGGAGTATTGTTCCTCAGAAAATATTTTGTATTTTTCCACCCCTAGGACTGAAATGTGAGCATTTTCTGAAACAGATTTTTGGATATACATTTATATTGTGCTTTGATAGACCAAATCTGATCAGTTAAGTGTACTTGCATGGTATGTAGATACCACAACTGGGTCACACAGGGGGTGGGAATCTTGACTTAGTGTGCACGACTCCTACAGTCTCACGAGGCGCTACCATGGTCGGCGCTGAGCAGGGAAAGTTTTGAAAAGTTTGAGTCTCTAGATCGTTGGAAATAGACTTTTAAATTAAAACACTTTAAGAAAAGGTCTGTATTATTCATCTATTAGATATCTAAGCTTTCGTGTCTTTCGTCGTCAACGAAATTATCAGAGACAGAGATGTGGTTAGGATAGGTGTTATATATATACAGTGTGAATAACTATTTTCCAAAATACAATTATTTTAATATGTTACTGAAGGACAACTTTATGGCGAATATAACCTTACTTGACGTATTTACATTCGCGTGGCACTATTTTAATAATAATAATAATAATAATAATAATAATAGTCTTTATTAATCAATACTTGGAACACATGTCCGAGTTTACATGGAATTATAAGAATATAGTCTATTTTACATTAATTATTTACATCAATAATTTAATAAAACTAGTAAAATTCTACAATATTGTTAAAAATTATTAAAATGTATCATATACTAGATAAAATTGAAAAGACATCTATTTACAAAAGATTTTTTAAATCTTTCAGTTCTTACTAAGGGCAGCTCAAAGTCATGTCCCCTTTGCCTTAACGTTCGATTTAATTTATTTGGTAAAAGTTCTCTTAGTGCATTATTTTCATCATCTAATATTTTTTTCCATAATCTCTTGTCTCTCTTATTAATTATTTCTCTAAAATTAGATTTCTCTGTTACATACCCATTACGGTATGCACGATTTATAAACTTATCAATCTGACTAATGTATTTAGTGTAAGATGCTCCTCCCCAAAGTTCAGTTCCGAAAGTGAATAATGACATTATTAAACTCTGAAAGAGAAGTTCTAACTGCTTTGTTGTAAAACCATAATATTTACACACCCGTAAAATGTACATTCGACCACTCGCTTTTTTAAGCATCTCTTCGAATGTATGTCCCAATTTTCCGGTATTTCCTCAAGGGTAATTCCAAGTATCTTGAGCCATGTTTTCCGTTTGATGGACGGAATGCAACTGGGTAGAGGTATAGATGTTCTCCCACGAACAATCATTTCGTATGTTTTATTCATATTCAGCACCATTCGATTTTCATCCGACCATAATTTCATATTTTCTACCTCTTCAGCACCTGTATCATCCTCATCATAGCCCGGGGCTTCTATTGTTATATCATCAGCGAATTTACAGAGTTCATTGATTGGATTGACTGGTTTAATGTCATTTACCATTATTGAAAATAGTATCGGGCCTAGAACAGTCCCCTGAGGCACGCCACGATTAATTTTCAAGAACTCGGTTGTGATGCCATCAACTGTTACTCTCTGTTTGCGATCTTTTAAGAAATCTATCATCCAATTTATGATGTACGGGTTAAAAGGCAATTTCTTAACTTTTCCAAATAGTATGTCGTGTGGAACGCTGTCAAAAGCCTTGCTAAAGTCAAATGATAGTACTCTCACATATTTCACACCATTATCCAACCCTTTCAACCACGTATGTTGACATTTAACTAAAGCCATCGTTGAGTTATGTCCCACTTTATATGCGTATTGGTCAGAATCGATTGAGTGATATATAACATCTGCGATCTCATTTTTGTATATACATCTCTCAAATAACCTCATTATGATGTCTGTTAGTGAGATAGGTCTCAGTTCAGAACTTGAGTTGATAACATTTTCTTTTGGTATTGGAACTATATTCGCTCTCTTCCATATTTCAGGGACTTTTCCAACTTTCAGAGATACGTTAAATATTTTTGTTATAGCTGGAGCTAATTCAGCTGCGAATGTCTTCCAGAACCAATGTGGTAGATCGTCCGGGCCAGATGATGAACGCTTCTGTTTTCTTAGAAAGTTATAGACAATATCGACAGAAAGAAACGGAATTCTAGTTCCCTCTGGAATTTCTAGTAACTGAGGGGCTGAATAATTAGGGTCAGTGTTAATAGTTTGAAAGTAGGCATTTATAACATTCGGATCAATCAGAGAGCTAACAGGTGCAGAATTTTTCTCTTTCCTGCCAGTAATGTTATTAACATTATTCCACCATTTCTTTGTTCCAGTTTTATGATTTTGGTTCTCATTTTGAACAGCATTAAGTTGATTGGCGCGAATTAGTGTGTTAATTTGATTTTGTAAACGAAAAGTAGATTCTTCATCACCTACGCCTATAGCTTTCTTCCTTTTTTTCAACAAATACTTTACGAGAGGGGACATAAATGGTGGATCGCGTGACGAGGTTCGGACTTTTATCAGTGGAAAATTGTTCTCAAATCTCGGCCAGAGACTTTCATAAAGTTGTTTAACCATTTCATCAGGGGCTTGGTCATATATTGTTATCTTGGACCAGTCCACATTCTCTAGTTCTCTTAGCATGTTTAATTTTCTATGTTCTCTCACATCCCTAAAGAATGAATTTGTTCTTTTTGCTTTTATAATGTTTCTCGAGTATGCAATAATCATATTATGATCAGTTCTTACCAAACTTTTCTTAACTTTTATTTCCTTCCAGTAGTGAGGAGCATTTGTGACAAAAACATCTAAGATATTGTTACCTCTTGTAGATGATCTAACCAACTGTGCAAAAGATAATTGATTAAGTAGGTCGCGAATATTCAATCTGTTTATATCTCCAGTAATAATTATCTTCGTATTAGGGTTTTCCGATAATAACTGCTCGCATGAGTCCATTAGGAATTCTATTAAATCGTCTGCATTATAATTATGGTCGGGAGGATGGTATACAGCTGCAACATTAAAACTGGAGTTTTCAGTTGTAATTTTTACCCATAGGCATTCAAACGGGTTATTCATATTTGGTATTTTTTGCATTCTCCAATCTTTTCTACAAAGGATTGCCACTCCACCACCACGGGCACCTAATCTATCTTTTCTGATGATGCAGAACTCAGGTGGGCAAATTAGAGAGCTGGCTATAGTTGTATTTAGCCATGTTTCTGAAATACAGCAAACATCAATATTGTTGCTCTTGAGTTCCGCATATAACGCTGGGTAGGCATCAGGCTTCACTATTGATTTAACACCAAACACTGTGGAATTTGTTTTGGTTTCCTGGGTCTTTGTCTAGTAACATTTACACGACTTAGATTTCTGTAAGAGTAGAGTGGTCTTTGTCTAGACGTTTTACATCTTCTAGACGAGATACGTACTGGAATTACATTCTCCATTATACTAGAGATATATAGTTTCCCACTAGGGTCTCTTTGTTTTTCTGCAATGTATTTTGTCTCTTTTTGTTGCCATGGCTTACAGTATACAAACTCTGGCCAAAAGTTTTTTTCTAGTACGACCGAACTTGTGGTTAATGAGATATGTATTTTAGCACACATTGTTCCTTTACGTTTACTTTGGAAAGTAGACACCATGGTAGGGGTTATATTTCTTTCAACGAGATACGAGTATATCTGGCTTTCTTTCACGCCTTCAGCAATACCAGATAAAAAAATTTCTTGTATTTCTTTCGTTTACGTTCAACTCCAATAAAGCCGTCGGGCACATTGGAGTGTATTAATCCCTCAGAATTTGGGGTATCTTCCTTTGCATTAGTAGCAAGCGACAATTTATCCTTTGCAGTTTTTATAGGTGTTTTAGAGGGGTTTTTTAAATCTAGATGTGATTTTGCAGCTTTTGCGTAGGAAATTTTCATTCGTTCAAATTTTCGTCGTCTCAAATTGGCGCAATTTAAATTGGCGCACCCTCAATGCGACACTTTCGCGCAGTTTTAATTTCGCACACATTCAAACAATAGAGACCTTACGATTTTAGGACGGCAACGCGACGGCAACGGCTACCAATATAATAGATCATTGAAAAGAATTGAGTAATTACAATAAATGAATAATTTAGACGTTGTCGTCGCTTTGTTTACAACGCCAAATCACAGATTTTCACGTGTTGATACAACGGCTGCATTCCAAGCCACAACAAGTGCAACTTCAGACTGGGTTTAGCAGAACTCTTCCCAACCATAAAACCCATGTCTTCAACTTCTAAGACTGTATTAAATTCATACGATTGATAATATACGACGAACTATCGACTACAATTTATTTGAAGGAGTTTGTTTTGGCCGTCGCCGTCGCGGTTGCCGTCCTAAAATCGTAAGGTCTCTAATATAATATATAAGCAACGCCAAATGTAACTGTCACGACGAATCTGATAACTGAAACGTTATTTAGAATAATTACAAAAAAAACCCAGGAAAATTATTCTTTCCTATCCTGTTTTGCCCCCATCTCCTAATCACAACCTGAAAACATCGATGTGTTTATGTTCCTTTCTATCTTGTCATTATCTGTAGAATTTTGCAATACACAACTATACATATGCACGTCAATTATGTTTTGCGCCTATAAGTTTAATTAGAATTTTGACCTGGAAAGGACTATTATTTCGGTGATAATTAACTTATCAATTACTTTTCGGTTGCTAAGTTTCTTACAATTGTGAAATAGAAGGGTTTAAACATTGTTCGCTGAATGTAACGAGCACAGTAGCTTTTACAATAGGCTTTTAAGTATTATCTTACATTTACAGACTTTCCAGAGACTTGCGAAGCACAGAGTTACCCAGAGTAGAGAGAGTTTCAGAAATCTAATGGATGACGTTGGGGGAGATTTGATAAATTAAATGAAGCAGTTAGTGAAGACTGAAGGGAAACCACGAATGGTGTTTGACAACTTTGATTTAAAAAATACTAGCAAACATAATCTTACCTAACCATCGCAATTCAGATATTCATTGGATTGGACAATTCATGACATTTGATAGGTTCCCTTCCGATCATTTGGACGATACCAAACCGCTAGTTAGTGATATCAAGTTGTTCAATAACAAGGAATACTTATTGACCGAAATGGAACTTCAGACAGTAAAGTCAAACTTTTGCACTCTTGTCATGAGGATATTGGTGGAATTCTTCCCATGTATGAGACCATTAAAGAGTGTGGTCGTTGAGAATATACCGCCCAGGTAACTCATATAGAACTGTTACCCAATCTCGTTCCCCAAACCTGCGATCCTCGGGAAGGAACGTGAGGCTCTGGGATAATCCGCTTCAGGGGAGGAATCTGATTGGCCGTTGATATGAAATGCACAGTTCAATCTTAGCTTATCTTAGCCAGGATTCCTGGCTTCCGGCAACGGATTATCCCAGAGCCTCACGTTCCTTACCCTTCTGGGGCCGGTTGCATAAAAAAGTGATTAAAGTTAAATATAATTAAGTGGAAACGTCATCCAATAAGAAGCGCCTGTTTGAAAGTTAATCACTATTTAACTACAAAATAGTGATTAAGAGTTTTATGCAACCGGCCCCAGAATGTGATATAGACATCTTTTATGTTGAGGTGACAGGAAAACAGGTGCAATATGGTGTTTTGAGTAAAAATTTAGAAATTTTGATTTCCAGCACCACATTGATTTTAAATAACCAGCAATTGTGTTACTCGTCACGTGACTAAAATTAATTTTTATTTATGCCCAAAAGCAAAAATTTTTGCCTAAACCACAAGAAACATTTAAAGAAACGTTCTTGCGTTGTAGATAATTAGTTCTATTAAGAACGAACAACATTAACCACCAGCAAACCAAATTTAGGTACCCGAACCCCATATTTGAGATAAAAAACTCAATGTAATTTGCTGATGCTAAATGTGACGAAACTTGGCATGCTCAGTACCAAATGATTTATTTACGTATTCCTTGTGGTTTCATTGCAAATATTTTCTTTTAAAGGAATCTTGAGCATCAATTAAAATTTGATCTGGTTACGTGACCAGCCAGATATTTGCGGCTATTACCCCATACTTGCTTTAATTATATATATTTAATTATATCTCTATTGCGCTCATTTCGTAATTCATTTCGTAAGTCAGAAATATTTTTCATTTCATTTCACGGAACTTTAATTGATCACAGAAATTCTTGTTTACTGTAAAAGATACTTTAATTTCATTTGATGGAGTCAGTTTGACCGCGGTTTTCGGTACAATAATGAATTAAAACTTTTCACAAGCAAACCAGCAAGATGAAAATTGCTCATACGGTCTGTTCCAATAAATCACAAGCGGATATGCGCGTATGTGCATGTGGTTTTAAATTTAAACTGCAACGAAAACGAGTATTAATAGGGATATAGTAATATGGTGGGTGATTTGATATGCTGCGAGTTTTTTTTTTTTTTCATTACGTTGTTTGAAGTATCGGGATTATAATTATATAATTATAATTACATAATTATAATTAAAAACACATTTATTTATTCGGTGGAGCTTTTTATTACGTGATATGTGCGTTTTCTGAATTTTACCAGCAACTTTTATTGATTCCTGTTTTTCCTCACTCATTTCATCAAAAAGGTACTCAAAGGAAATGTCAAAGAAGTCATGTACCGTCGATTGCAACTAAGCGGAAACACGTCATGCGAAAACGCGCTCTAATTGGACATGAAACATAACATGTTTGAACTTCAAACTTTACATGATTTTGTTGCAAACATTTGACGGTTTATAATTATTTTTCCCGCGAAAACGTAACAAAGTTAGTACAAACATTGCAAACAATATTCATTTGTCCACTATAAACGCAAAACTCGCAAATTTACAGTATGTTAGAACTTCACTAACGCCTGTTTCACACGTCCAATTTAATTAATTCAGACGAATTTAATCACGGATTTAGTGTTTGCAAGCTAATCCCCGCCCAATATGAATGTGTTTCTAAATTTGGAATATTGACAGTTGACAGTTGAAACGTAAATGTTTGCAGTAAAATCATGCGATGTTTGAAATCCAAACAAATCATGTTTGACAGCCAATTGGACGCATTTTCTCATGACATGTTTCCGCTTAGTTGCAATCGACGGTATAGTAGGTATGCCAATCGTCCCGTACAATCAGACGAAGCATTCAGACGTTTGCCAATATTTAGAATATGTGGAGAACTTTCTAATGGACGTTTTCAAACCAGAGAACGAGCCAGATAAAGGGAATCAAGCTTCCACTTTGTGGTGATTTGCTGGGCCGTGAAAGGGTGACGGGAGCAAAGAAAACGCGGATGGGATTCACACTGTGCCCCGGACGAGTATAGGTTTCGGCTTGCATTTTTCACGGATCATGGATCTCCACAATCTCGTTCCCTGAGCCTGCGGTCCTTGGGAAGGAACCGAAGGCTCTGGGATAATCCGTTGCCGGAAGCCAAGAATCCTGGCTAAGACCGAACTGCGCATGCGTGTGTCAGACAGTATTGTTTTGTATTCTCTGGTTTTGTAAAGGTTTAGTATTGTTTTGGTTTTGAAATATAAAAAATTAAAAATGTCTGCAGAAAGTATTAATTTATTTCATAGCGGATTGGAAAAAGCGTTCGAGCGACTAGGTAAGCAAAATATTGAGCTAAAGGAATGTCAGTACGAAGCAGTGAAGGCTGTAGTTGTTGGTCGGAAGGACATATTTTGCGTCTTGCCTGCTGGTTATGGAAAGTCACTCATATACCAGCTTCTTCCATTCGTGTTTGATGCCTACTTGGGTCGTGAAAATACGAATTCTACTGGTAACTCAGTAATTGTTATTTCGCCATTAAACGCCTTAATGGTTGATCAGATTACTAAACTGAAAAAGCACATGGATGTTAGTGTTTTGAAGGCCAGCAGGGAAGCAACGTCACCAAAGCACAGCATGCGGTCGGAGAGGGGTTCAATTTATCATCAAATTGCTCATCCAAATCAGATAATATTTGCTCACCCAGAAGCCTTATTGGAAGATAAGAAAATGTTTCAAAATATTTTGAAGTCAAAGTCATATCAAGACTCTGTTAAAGCTATTGTGATTGACGAAGCACATCTAGTGGAAGAATGGTAAGAATTTTATTTTAATATAATACTGAGTTTTAAATTATAATATGGTTGAGGTGCAAAACATGTAAAAAAACATTCAGATTGAGCCTGAACTATAATTATTATATAGCAAGTTTCAAAGTTCACTTTTCCTATAGTTTTATTGATCGAGGGTATGTCAAGTTAGAGTCAAGAAATTAATATTAAGCTGTCTCCCTCTGACTTTCCGGCGAGCATAGGTCTCTAGAGCACTGGAGCCAGCAGGGCACCCTTGGAGAGACTCCACAGACTCAATGGGTAAAAGAGTAGGAAGCATGATGATTGTGCATTGCAGCTGGACTTATTAACCATTACTGAACATATCTTTTTCTTGTTTAGGAAAAGTTTTAGACCTTGTTATGCGAAAATTGGTATGCTGACAAGTATTTTTTCCAAGATCCCATTTTTGGCAATGACAGTAACTGCCACGTTGCAGATGAAAAAGGATATTACAACCAGTCTAGGATTGATCGATCCAAAACATATTGAGATAAGCCCTGATCGTCCTAATATCTTCTTCAGCTCATTGCCAAGACCTGATAGAGGGGATGATAAGCTTCAACCTATATTAACTCCTCTTATTGCAGAATTAAAGGTAAAACGGTTGGATTTCCCTCTGACATTAGTTTATGGCAACTTGCAAGTTATTGGAGAATGTTTTTTGTTTGCAAGCAATATGTTGGGGCCTTTGCAATATGAGCCAGTACAATCTAGCAAACATTCAGCGAACAGACTATTCACACAGTTTCATGCGCAATATCCAGAACATGAACGGGAAAGGATTATACAGGATCTGGTAAGTGGTCAGTCCAAGTTAAGGCTACTATTTGTCACTGTGGCGTTTGGTATTGGTGTTGACGTCCATGACATCCGTAGGATTATTCATATTGGAGTCCCTCGTACAATTGAGGAATATTTTCAAGAAGCTGGTAGATGTGGACGAGATGGACTTCCAGCATCTTCCACAATATATTACAACTCATATGATTTAGCATCATCTCGTAACATTTCACCCCCCATGAAAGAGCTTGTAACTGTGGCAGATAAATGCAAAAGGGAAATAATTTTGGATTACTTTGGTTACAAAGTAGCAAATTGGATTAAACCAGAGCATACTTGCTGTGATTTTCATCAACAGAAATGTAGCTGTGATGACTGTGTTTTGAGTTCAGCTGCTGAAATGTTAGAAAATGCTGATTCTGGTGTATTGGATCCATATGTTATTAATGATCCTGACTACATGGAAGCTGTTGAAGAAAGATCTCTTTCTCTTACAACTAAGCAAAAAGATTTGCTAAAGGCATACTTATTGAATTACAGGCAGTTCCTTCATGGCTATGGAAAGAGTTGTGTTGGAAATGTTGGATTATTTACTGGGTTTAGTTTGGAGCTTGTTGACACAATTATTGCTCATGCTAGTGAGCTGACATCACTTGATGAGGTAAAAGCTAAACTGCCATTATTTGATGATGTGGTTGCTTCTGTAATTTTTGAAATTTTAAGGAGTATCAAAAACACTTAAATTATAAACACAAACTTAGATAATAGGGAGCTTTAGCAGAGAGTACAAGATTTGCTCGCATGCGAGGAAATCACCATAGTGCCCCAGCGAGTAATTACTAAAGCTTTTTCAACTCAAGTCTAATGTTACGTTTATATTTGTTTACTCCTTTTTGGAAAGTCGGCAATCTCAATTTATATATCTATGAAACGCTGAAAGCACACAATTGATCGCAGCTAGATTCAGTGTCCGTTTATATACAATATATTCTGCTAATGTGCCATCGACATTGCTTGAGCTGTTAGATAGATATTTTTTATTTTTCCATTATACAGTTACAGTTTTGATAAAATATAAAGATACAATTCATATAGAAGGAAGATTAACAAGCCCGTCAGGGCTTTTCTAGTAGTCCACCCTAAAAAATTTAAAAAACAAACTAATATAACAAGGAGAATAGTGTCAGATAATGTCAGGTTCAAGATATATGAGGTCCACTAATACAAATTAACTTTATAAAGTTATAAATTATTTTTATTTACATTTTTTGTGAGTACAACTAATAATCTTCAGAAGAAAGAAGATATAATTTTAGATTGCACTTAAATATGTATTTACTATCGCTATTTTTAATGTATTCCGGCAACATATTCCACACTACTGTGCATCTGTTTTTTGTGGAATACAGTCCATAGTTTGTTTTATTGTAGTGTTTGTGTAATTTCATAGAGCCTCTTGTATTATGGCAATGAATAACATTGTTTTTTATGCAAAGTGCATCAAATTGAGGTGGTAGTGTATTTTTTACTGCGTCGAATGTGAACAAGCCAACTTGAAAAGCATTTATCTTATTAATATTTAGTATTTCTAGCGTTGAAAAAAGGTTGAAGATGAGAAAGTATAAGGCAAAAATGATATTATTTTCAGAATCTTTTTCTGTATCGTTGATACTGACTTTAATCTTGTTTTATAGTTGCTAGCCCATAGTATATTACCGTAATATAAATGTGGGTAAACAAGAGTATGATATAGAGTAATGAGATGTTTTTTTATTTAGGTAGTGACGAACTTTATAAAGAATGTGAGATACTTTTAATAATTTCTTAGTTATGTAATCAATATGACTTTTCCATGTTAAGTGTTCATCAATTATAATACCAAGGAATTTAGTTTCTTTAGCATTTTGTATAATTTTATCATTAATCTTAAAGGTTAGATTTGCGTTATGTTTTTTCCTGAATGATTTGAATATAATGTAGTTAGTCTTTTTAATATTTAAGGTGAGCTGATTATCCTTAAGCCATGTTTGCACAAGTATAAGTTCATGATTTATTTCTATTTCAAGTTGTTTCAGGTCTTTTCCTGAACGAAATAAATTGGTGTCATCTGCAAACAATATAAACGAAAGATTACTAGAGCAATGTATATCATTGATATATAAAAGAAAAAGTAATGGGCCCAAAACTGTTCCTTGAGAAACTCCACATTTGATCGTTTTTCCAGTTGAGTAAGTTACATTATATTTAACTATCTGTTTTCTGTCAGTCAAGTAGTTTGCAAACCAATCATTGCATATACCTCTAATTCCATAATGATGAAGTTTAGTCAATAAGATTTTATGATTTACGGTGTCAAATGCTTTACTAGAAAGATCTAAGAAGATACCAACAGTATATTCCCCCTTTTCTATTGCAGTAGATATTTTGTCAACTAGATCAATCATTGCGAGTCTTGTTGAGTATTTATTCCGAAATCCGTATTGTTGGTCATAGAGGATATCATGTTTAGTGATGTAGGATGTTAATCGTTTAAACATTATTTTTTCTAGTATTTTTCCAAAACTTGGTAAGACTGAGATAGGTCTATAATTCGTAAATTTGGTTTTGTCACCAGTCTTATAAATGGGTGTAACTAGCGACATTTTTAATTCACGAGGTATAATACCACATGTGAAGGATAGATTGAAAACATGGCACAGTGGTATTGAAATAATATGGGAAATGTTTTAATAAGTTTGGAACTTATTCCATCGATTCCGCAGCTGCTTTTAGATTTCATAGAGGCAATTATTTCTTCAATTTCTTTGTTTGAAGTGCTTTTTAGAAACATAGATTTTTGATAGTCACCTTGTAGGTGCTTGGTGAAATTGTTAGAATTCTGATCGAACTTCTTAGCTAAATTTGGTCCTACATTAACAAAAAATTCATTAAATCTATTCGCAATTGTGTTTGGATTGTTTATTTCCCTGTCATCTTCTAGAGAAAACCTAGAAGGTAGCTGTTTTCTCTCTCCTTTTTTGCAAATTAATTCATTTAGTATTTTCCATGTACTTTTCAAATCAGCTTTGGCATCATTTAACCGTTTTTGAAAATGCCTTTTCTTGGAGACTCTTATAAGATGGTTTAATTTATTTCGGAACATTTTATACTTCGTTCTATTAAATTCTGTTGGCTTGCATAGAAATTTCCTGTATAATTTAGTTTTCGTTTTCGTGGATTTTATTAGTCCATTAGTTATCCATGGTTTCTTAGGGCATATGTTGTCTTTTAATTTAACCACTTTTATTGGAAAATGTTTGTTAAAAATTCCTTGAAAGGACTTTTGAAACAGGTTTTGATAGTGTAGATGCATGACCATGTTTGATTATTTAATTCATTAACAAAGGTTCTCGTGCTGCATCAGGCATTGGTCGAGTTTTACTTAGCTTAATCTAGACATATTTGGAATACTGGTAGGTGATCCGATAAATCGTTAAATAATATTCCACTAATTTGTTGTTGATAGCTAACTTGATTGCAAAATATATTGTCAATTAAGGTTGCTGTATGTTCAGTTAATCTCGTTGGTTTAGTTATAAGGGGGAGAAACGCAGAGGATGTTAGTTGGTTGAAGAATCTGTTTGCAAAAGAACAGTTTTCATACTTGAGTAAATCAATGTTAAAATCTCCCATTAGATAGCAAGGCTTATTTTCTCTATCTACTTTCGATAGGATTTCACGTAAAGCTTTTTCAAATTCATCATATTTGCTATTGGGTGGTCGATAAATAATTCCGACTATAACATTAGGGCTATTATGGTTCAGGATTTTAATAAATAAAAATTCTACATTGTGTTTCCCGGTTGTTATATCATTGATATCATCGCGGATTTTAAATTCAATGTGATCTCTTATAAATGCGCAAATTCCACCGCCAGATTTATCTGCTTTCCTGTTTAAGTAAATACTGCTGTATCCTGGTATGTCATAGTTTATGTCAATGTTGTCTTTAAGCCAAGTTTCTGTAAGCGCTATTAGTGAAAATTTTAATTTCAGTATATTAAGAAAAGTTTGAAGAGAGTCGACTTTATTCTTTAAGCTTCTTATGTTTAGGTGCAGTAGTCATACCTAATTTTAAGAATTTTTTATCACTGCACATTTTATGCCAAAAATTTCCGAATGACTAAGAAAATTTCCGAATATTGGGATTAATAAATTTTTTCCGGACATACCAAAAGCCAGATATTAACTAAAAATTGCCTGAATCTCATGATTTTCGTACAAAAAACATATACTATTATTTAATTCGATAATTTGGCAGTCATCATTTCAATTTCAATTAAATCATTCTCTTGTGTTAATTAACAACTTATCAAAGCAAATTTTATCACTGCACATTTTACATTTTATCACTGCACATTTTACTTTTATCACTGCACAAATTGGTTATCACTGCACACTAAAATTTGGTACGGCAGTAGTGACAAGTTATTTGAAGCTATATTTTTAGTTTCTATTAAGTTATTAAATGTATTGGTGGTATAATAAGAATTTTCAATTACCGGATTAATTGCAGATTCTTCAAGGTTTTCAGTTTCACCATTATTTAAACTTTTAAACGGATCAAATACTAAATTATTAATTCTGTCCATATCAATCTCTGATGTCGAGTTTTCAATAGTTTGTAAAAAATCAGGATTATTTAGGTTATTAAACGGAAAACAGGATTCCAAACATTGATGACATGCAAACGAATCATTATTTGATATCACATTTTTTAGGTCATTGATTCTAATCTTAGTGCATCCTGTTTTTGTGTGAAAAATGTTGCCACATATATAACATTTAATTGACTTATCAGTAATTTGCAAGTTGCACGTGTAGCAATATATGTTTCTATTGTTTGATCATTATATATAGGCATTTAGATTGGTTTTTGATTAAAGTTCGTGCTGAGTAGGTATATATACTTATTAAAAAACAGATAAACATCGTGTATATTATTGTAGATATCTAAAATTAAAGTTTATTTAAACATGCAGATTGAACGGGTCTATCAACGTGTCGGAAAATACCTCTGGTCATTTATATACAACTTGTCTCTGATCATGACTGCTTTTGATCCGTTTTGTCTTGCCTCTTTCATTATTGGGTATAGCTTTTTCCTTTCCTCGGCGATTTCCTTGGGATACTGCTCGGATATTCCAATATTGGTACCTTTTAGCTTTTTGCTGTTCTTCCGGATAAGTTCCTTATCTTTGAAGCGGAGGAATTTCGCAACAATAGGTCGCACCGAACCCAACCTTTTTTTCCCAATTCTGTGCACCCTTTCGATTTCCATCTTCTTGAATTCGGAATTGATCTTCTCCAATACCTCTGACACCACTTTTTCAGGATCTTCTTCATCATTCTCAGGTAGATTGTAAAACATAAGGTTACTCCTCATGCTTCGTGCCCTGAGGTCAATTAGCTCTTCTTTAAGGGTTGACGCCAACTTCTCGAGACTGCCTATTTTTTCTTCATTTTTCAATAATATATCATCATAGGAGGTTTGTTTTAACTTCAATTCTTCAGTTGTATCGTGCATATAAGATAGCGAGTGTTTAAGTTCGGTGATATCATGATCCACGTGTTTTAAATGCGCTTCGATTGATTCAAGCTTGTCCAGTTTCTTGTTCATGCTCTCAACTAGCTTAAACAGCGATTCTAGATCCCATTTCTTTTCGACCACTTCGTCATCAACTTCTTTTTTCTGTACTTTAGCACTTGGCTTAGTAGGAGTACTCAAAACAGAATTATTTAATTGTGAAATCTGATACGACTGCTGTTAGTGTTGTAAAGCATGGAAGTATTACATATATGTCTTTAAAAGATTATTCTATCCATTCGCGTTTGCTTTCTCTTGCTGATTTCCATATTTTGCATCACGTGATGTTAATATAAACTCGCATGGATATTATACAATTACTTTATGGTTTCCGTGTTTGGATGGCCTGATCCAAACACTTGGGAATGTTGCGAGAGTTAAGAAAAGCGCGCGAAACACACGAGCCGCAGGCGAGTGATTTTGCGCGCTTTTCTTAACTCGAGCAACATTCCCAAGTGTTTGGATCAGGCCATCCAAACACGGAAACCATAAAGTAATTGTTTTATAAAATAACAACAACACGATAGTCTTCCATGCACGCGTTATATATATATTATTTTATAATGTTGGGTGATGTCGGGAAAAGCACATTTGATGACATACTGATGACGTATCGATGTAATGTATTGCGAGCATAGAGCGAAAGTCGGTTATCTACGGTTAGTTACGCATATTAACTATGGTTCCACTGTTGTCCATAAATGATTTTGTAAATAACACGAGTACTCAATAAAATGGTTTTGTCAATAACACTCGAGCGGAGTGCAATACGAAGAATGCCGTACGTATAACTGCGCGCAACGATGACGACTTTGTATCATATCTTCGGTTCAGTGCACAAAAGTTTTAGTCATTATCAAGTGAGATCGTATCAATCGCACATTCACACGAGTACAATAAAATATTTTTTAATATAAACATGAGTACATTATAACTGCGTGAGAAGCAGCCAAGTTTAACACGTAATTGCAATTCAAAACCAGCGTATGAGTTTTGGAGTAGTGAACCTTCGGACTAGTGAACCGCAACCGTATTGAAAGGCCTTCGGCAGTCCGGCTTCCGATCTTTGCACAAGTTTTCAAAACGAGCGTACACCATATTGTCAGTTTTTGAATCAGAATCTTGTGATTGATAGTATCAAAGACTTTGGACAAATCTAGAAAAATACCGATTGTGTATTCTCCTTGATCAATTGCTTTAGTAATTTTATTAGTTAGTTCACTAATTGCAAGCTCTGTGGATCTATTTTCTCTAAAGCCATATTGATTCTGTGATAATATTTTATTTTTTTCAATGAATTTCATTTATTTAGTCTCTTATTATTAGCATGAGAGGAGTGCAATTATTCATTAATTATTTATCTTCTGCAAATCAGTGGCAAATACTGCAATTTCATTGGTTTACAGGAGTGCGATTTGAGCATTAATCGCACCTTTTCTGAGCTGTAATCGCACCCTTGTCTACAGCCAATGGTAATCAGTATAGTATTTACAACTAGCCAATTAGCATTCAGGATACAAACTTTGAATTTTATTTTCTTTATTTCTGTAAAAAATTCAAAATGCAGGAATTCACAAATTTTAAAAATTTTGACATTTTAAGCGATATTTTTCTGACGAAAATAACCAACCTGTTCTTCCAGCAGAAGACACCGAACCAGACACAACCAGGTTCTATTTAACCGAAAACGACATTGAGGTGATTAAAAACTCAAACGTGAAAGTAAACACAGAGCGGTCAACAAAAACCTGGATGAATGTCTGGTCAAATTGGTGTTCAGCTAGACGAATAAGTCAGCCAATTGAACTTTTTCCTTATGAACAATTGGATAAGCTTCTCAGCAAATTTTATGGCGAGGTTAAAAAGGTGAATGGAGCGGACTACGAGCCAGAAAGCCTTCGCGTGATGCAAGCTGCAATTGATCGCTACTTACGTGACAAAGATTACGGCGAAAGTATCATTTTTTCAAGGATATTTCATCAGTCTATGAAGACACTCAACGCTAAAGCAGCACGTCTCCGACAGCAAGGCATGGGTAAACGTCCCAACAAAGCAGAAGCGCTCAACCAAAGCGAACAGGAATTGCTGTGGCAAAACGGTTCACTCGGAAATCATTTGCCAGTCGCGTTGAGAAATGCCAATTTCAAGTGTCTTTCGGAGCAAATAGGTTTGCGAGGACGACAGGACCACTACGACGCATATGTGGAAGATTTCATCCTTCGTAAGCACGACGATGGCTCGGAATCTATTGTATTCAATGAAAATCCCACCAAAACACGAAGCGGAGGCCGCAAAAAGAACCACGAAGCAAGTTATAACTTATGTGGAGCACCGATGGCGGCCCTCGAGACCCAGTAAAGCTTTTCAAGTTATGGCTCTCCAAACGCCCTCAGCCGATGCGAAACCAAGGCCCTTTGTATCTTACAATAATCCAACGTCCAAAAAATGACGATGTTTGGTATACCAAGGTACGAATGGGCCAGAACACAACTGGCAAAATAATGCCAAGAATGACTTCGTCGCTCGAGAGCTCAACAGCGAAAAAGTTGTCAAATCACAGCACGAGAAAAACAGTTGTTCAAAAGCTGAAATCTGCTGGACAACCACGCTATAAGATCAAGGAAATTACCGGTCATGCATCAGAGGCATCTCTAAATAATTACGACGTAATCAGCGAGGAAGAACGCAGAGAACTGTCTCATATCATCAGTGCAGGTTACAGTGCGTCAGCTTCGCGAACAACAACCTCAGTTCCCTCGATCGTATCGTCTTCCACAGCTCCTAGACCAACCGAACACGATACATCAATTGTCCTCGTTCAATTCAGACAGCAAATTGCATCTGCATCCAACGCTATCCTTCGCCAAGAAGATTTGTTTTAGATTTGATTTGTAGTATTCCCTCCAGTGTTGACCACGATGTCCCATTTGTGTCTGCCTAAAACCCAGTTTCCTCATCGCTAGCTCCGGTTAATGTTGCCTACAACAACTGTGTTTTTAATATTGGAAACCAGACGTTGAACACGGATAATTCAGCTGCCAGAAAAAGGCGTCGAGCGGTTATATTTGACTCAGATTCAGATTAAACTGAACTAAAGATTTAGGCCCTGTTTACACTATACCGGATTCTCTGGTCACGACATCTTCTTTTGCTGCTACGGAGCAATGGTTAGTAGCAAATGCTTATTAGTTTGACAGAATTGGCATGTTCATTTGGGTCTCTGAGATTAAAAATCTTCACAGCCTTTCGATACCTACAAAATTTGACCCACTCCGATAGCAATCCGGTATAGTGTAAACGGGGCCTTAAAGAACTTCACTGTTGTCATGTGACTATACCGGAAATAATACCCGGAAGTTAATAATATGTTAATTTGACTATGATAAATTTAATTCAACATTGTACTATTTCACTAAGAATTGTCGAGACAAAAATTTAATAATTATATTGAATTTCAACAAATTGTATTTTTGTGCCTTTTCCCCTTAATTAAACAGTTTGATTACAGAAGATAAATAATTAATAACTAATAGAACAATTAAGTCGTGCTATTAATGCCATAATCATACTTGTGATTAACAAATCAACCTCCCGCTACGCGGTGGTTGATTTTGTAATCACTCATATGATTATGGCATTAATAGCAATCATATTCGTTCTATTACCATCATTTATTATTAGCATGACAAAATTACTGGACGCTGATTGGTTGAGAGGAGTACAATTATTTCATTAATTGTACTGCAGTACAATTAATGATTTTCCCAAAACAAACAAAATGGCGGAAGGGGATTTTAAACACAGATATGAAATGAAATTGCTGTGAAGGAACTAGATGAAAATACGAACAAAAGCACCAAATTTTTGCTTGAACAAAAGAACTAAATGAAAATACAAACAAAAACACCAAATTTTGGTTGAAAGTCTGGCAGAACTGGGCTTTGGCGAGAGAATATGCATTGTTGTACTCGCTATCGCATGATTACCTATACTAATTGTAGTGCAGTACAATTAATGGTTTTCCCAAAACAAACAAAATCGCGGAAATGTATTTAAACACAAATAAAATTGCCCTAGAGGAACTTTGTAAACCAAAATAACTAAATTAATGAAAATACGAACGAAAGCACAAAATTGAAAGTCTGTCAGAAATTGAGGACTGGGCTTTGGCGAGAGAATATGATGTTGACATTGAGAAGTACGTATTCAGTTTTGTCATGCTAATAATAAACAAGTAATCATGCGATGTTGCTCGTACAATTAGGGATTAATAGTACTCGTGATGTTTGGAAATTTTGCCAAATTGGACTCGCCCCGGCGGTTCGTCCAATTTTTGCAAAATTTCCAAACATCACTCGTACTATTAATCCCTAATTGTACTCGCCATCGCATGATTACCTATACTTATACATTAGAATGTTAGGGTTTGTAATTCAAGTGAGTATATATACATTTTAAGACCTAATCAGGAACGACTGCGAAAAATGCAGCACAATGTCCTCTGGTCAGTTGATTAGAGCGCTGCACCGGAATCGCAGGGCCGTAGGTTCAATTCCCACCAGAGGACCTTGTGCTGCATTTTTCTCAGTCGTTCCTGGTCAGGTCTTAAAATGTATACAATCACTTGGATTACAAACCCTAACATTCTAATATTAATTCCCCCAAGTGAAGTGCAAAAAACCACATCATTCAAGTCCACCTTATCACAACCCGCACACCCAATTACCTATATATACATGAACTTACGGTTACAGCTCAACAGCTGGCCTCTGTA
The DNA here is from genome assembly GCA_902702795.2 of Paramuricea clavata. NCBI lineage: Eukaryota > Metazoa > Cnidaria > Anthozoa > Malacalcyonacea > Plexauridae > Paramuricea > Paramuricea clavata. The sequence continues at coordinate 55,424 of CACRXK020000368.1, read as the reverse complement.
GCTCAGTTGGTTAGAGCGCTGCACTGGAATTGCAGGGCCGTAGGTTCAATTCCTACCAGAGGACCTTGTGCTGCATTTTTCGCAGTCGTTCCTGGTTAGGTCTTAAAATGTATATATACTCACTTGGATTACAAACCCTAACATTCTAATATTAATTCCACCAAGTGAAGTGCAAGAATCCAAATCATTGAAGTCTATACTTATACATAAGCTTTCAGTCTAATATTTTTGAGAAGCAAGACAAAACAGATATGGGTCGATAATTTTTGAATTGGTTAATTTCATTTGATTTAAAAATTGGTGTAACTAGAGCTATTTTAAGATTGTCAGGAATAATACCGCTAAGAAAAGTTAAATTGAAAATGTGTGCAAGAGGTTCAGAAATTTTATTATGCCAACGTAGTGTGCTGATTTTCAAGGGCTGTTCAATGGCAGTTATCGGTTTAAATATACCTAAAATTTCCTTTAAGATCACAGTAATTTTAGAAGGGCCATTTTGGCCCCATAGGGCCATTTTTGCTTTTTAAAACCGTGGCCGTTTTGGCTCAAACATGGGCCAAAACAGAACACTAGGGCCGTTTTGGCCCCTATCAGTTTGATAGCTGGTTTGGCCATGCATGCATGTACAGGGCAAAATTGGAATGTTAATCTAAAACAAGAATTATGTCACTTTGCCATAAGTACCGTTTTGGCTCTAACCGGGGCCAAAACGGATCACAAGGGCTATTTTGGCACATCGATGGCCGTTTTGGCCCCTATTCTTAATGCTATTTTGGCCCTCATATTTAGGATGTTGTTCATGGGGTTACCAATATTTTTAATTTTTATTCAAACATCTGTACTTATCGACTCTTACCGTTGTTTACAAACTTTCAATAAAGTGAATTGACACGCTTCATTGTATTTTTGGATGTTTACATGTAAATATGTCAATCATCATCGTTAATTATTGCAAAATGCAAAGTGGGCGGAAGGCGATTTTGACATTTTCATCAGACCTACGTTTCGCCCTTTCCGTCGACCCGCGAATTTTAGGGTGGGCGAAACGTAGGTCTGTTTTCAGGCTACTTCCTACTTAAATACTTTGATATTATTATTTAACTCTGACATTTCATGGTAGACATTTACTTACCGACTGTGGCATGCTCGCCCATATCTCACCTATTAACACCTATAAAGGAGAAATTTTCTCTTACGTTACTTACTTGAAGTTCTTTGTAGGGGTGTGCAGGATAGAATGTTTTTGCTATCCAGCTGCATACAGGATATATGTTGCTTTTTTTCTGCCCAGCACCAGCCAAGTTACTGTATGTATATACTTAAAGTGGAAGTCAAGTCCATATGGGTATGGGTATGGTGGACCAGGCGTGCCATAGAAAATTTTGATATCTTTTTATTTTTTTAAATATATATTTTTTAAAATATTTTTATTTTATTTTTTTCCAAACAAAATTTATTTCTAAACTCTGTTTTTTTTATTCATAAAGTATTTTAATGCAAAATATTTTATACCCTTGGCCCAGGTGTGCCATTAAAAAACAAAACAAAAAACGTCGTGGCCCAGGCGTGTCAACGGCCCATGCATGCCAATTACTGCTGTCCATATAATTTGGAGATCGCAGGCTCGCAGGGCACCATAAACAGAATGGCCGATCAGGGATGGCAAGAAGACATTGAGCTTAAAGACGACTTACAAAAATATGTTGAAAGTAACTTACAAAGAAAGAAATTTTAGATTTTGTAAAGGAAAGTATCCACTATATGCTTGGAGTCTGCGAAATTTTTGCCGTCGATTAAAACACTTTGGCATTTCATACATAGACTACAATACTAATTTGGACCATGTTGAAGAGGCCGTACGTGAGGAAATGGATGGTCCTGGCCGATTGCTGGGTTACGGCCAGGGCTTTCAAAATAAGCCGGCGGGTGCCACAAGGTTCACCGCCGGTTACTTTGTTTAGTACTTGAATGATCAATCCTGCTCTCCTTCCTCCAACTCTAAGCTTTCAAACAAAGTTATTGTTCCTCAACTTGGCCTATACTTTATAGCCTGGTTATTTTCGAAAATGGCGTACTATTTCGTAAAATCGATTTAGTTATTTGCCATCTTAAATCTTGAAGTTATCTTGTTGAAGAATGAAAGGAGTGATTCATTATAATTTGGCTACAGAGTTCAGTTGTGTTGCTATCTAATCAATATACACTAGTTTAAGACCCCCTAGACCACCCCTTCCCAACAGCCGCCTACTTTATCAAAATAGACACCTACTCAGAATAATTCTGAAAGCCCTGGGGTTACCGTGCTTGGCATAAAAAAAGTACGGGAAGTACATGGCCTTAAGGTTCCACGGAATCTAGTTTATGCAATGATGGAGAATGTTGACTCTTCAGGAATGGAAGAAAGATAAATAAATAAATAAATTTAATCACTTATAATGCGCTTTTTACATGAAAATGATCAAAAGTGCAGTACAGTATCTACAACTAAGAATGTATACATTCACAAACATATATTACAAATATATTAAAATATTAATGTATATTGATCATATATCAGTCAAAATCTGAGGTAAAAAGATATGTTTTTAATTGAGCTTTAAAACAGGATGTTGAGACAGTGTCACGAAAGAGGAGGAGTTGGGCAACCAAAGCGACCAGTTAGAGCAAAAAAATTTATATAAATGGTATAAAATAATAGCCTCTAAATCAAGTATTGCGTTTTTTGAATATTTTGCTAATTAGTTTTAATTTTCTTTGAATTTTACATTAAACACAGGATAAAGCAGTATTAAGCCAATCTGCTATCCTACAGTCAGCACCACATGTATTAAAAATCAATTAATTTGGGCTGCTTACCTTTGCCGGTAATCTAGTATTCTAAGTAAAAACGGGTCACTATTAGTGGTCCAAATTCTTAAAAACATTATTTTTTACCACTGTAAGTATCTTGACCATGCACAGATCGAATGTGGAGTTCTGATACCCACACATCTTGTTGTGACTATATATCAAGTGACATGGTATAGTCTGAACCCTACAAAAACTTTTTTATTCTTAGGTTACAAAGATAACTAAAATTAATTAGCAAAATATTCCAAAAACGCAATTACACTACGCTCAATTTTTGGTACGGCACTGATGAAATTGGTACCCGTACCACTCTTTTGGTTCTTGGACTACCTATTTCGCTAAGCACCATTTACACTACGCTCAATTTTTGGTACCGTACCACTCTTTGGTTCTTGCACTACATAAATAGGTAGTCCAAGAACCAAATAAGTGGTACGGGTACCAATTTTATCCGTGCCGTACCAAAAATTGAGCGTAGTGTAAACAGGGCTTTAGAGGCTATTATTTTATACCATTGATATAAATCTTTCTGCTCTAACTGGTCGCTTTGGTTGCCCAACTCCTCTTTCTTCCAGTCCTGAAGAGTCAACATTCTCCATCATTGCATAAACAAGATTCCGTGAACCTTAAGGCCATGTACTTCCCATACTTTTTTATGCAAAGCATGTTAACCCAGAAATCGGCCAGGACCATCCATTTCCTCACGTACGGCCTCTTCAACATGGTCCAAATTAGTATTGTAGTCTATGTATGAAATGCCAAAGTGTTTTAATCGACGGCAAAAAGTTCGCAGACTCCAAGCATATAGTGGATACTTTTCCTTTACAAAATCTAAAATTTCTTTCCTTTGTAAGTTACTTTCAACATATTTTTGTAAGTCGTCTTTAAGCTCAGGTTAGCACTTTTTTCTATCCAGCAAACCGCCCTATCGATTTTCTAAAGTCGGTTTTTGGGGGATTTTTTTATTAATTCGGTTAGGGTTAGAGTTAAGGTCGCGGTTAGGGTTCGGGATTAGAGTAGGGGTAGGGTTTGGGTTAGTTTCATAGCCATTTAACACCTCTTCTATCGTCCGAAAATGACGTCAGGTCAGTTTGCTGGATGGAAAATAGTGCTAACCTTAAGCTCAATGTCTTCTTGCCATCCCTGATCGGCCATTTTGTTTATGGTGCCCTGCGAGCCTGCGATCTCAAAATTATATGGACAGAAGTAATTGGCATGCATGGGCCGTTGGCACGCCTGGGCCACGACGTTTTTTCTTTTTTTAATGGCACACCTGGGCCAAGGGTATAAAATATTTTGCATTAAAATACTTTATGAATTAAAAAAACAGAGTTTAGAAATAAATTTTGTTTGGAAAAAAATAAAATAAAAATATTTTTAAAAATATATATTTAAAAAAATAAAAAGATATCAAAATTTTCTATGGCACGCCTGGGCCACCATATCACACTGCTCCAAGGAAGAGCACATCTTGTGAAATGGACTCCGTGTGTAAATAAAGTTCTTTAATAATAATAATAAAACTATGACAGATGCTTTCGTATTTTTGAAATTTTGTTCTTGAAACCGACCGAAGTCTTTTATTTGGTGAAACTAAATTTTGATGGAATGAGGATTCTTCGAGATATTTACTTCTACGATGAACGTGTTGGAAAATAAGGACCAAATTTTTAGACCTTTATGTATACACTTGTAAATCTCATTACTGATTTAGGTTATTTATAATTGGCTATATGAATCATAGAGTACTACATATGTACTATTTACAGTTAAAAAATTTAAATGAATATATATGATATAAATATGTACATTGTGTAAATATGAAGAAAAGACAAAGAAATCACAGTCTACCGTGTCATAAAATATAAAAATTATAATATAGTTATATTTAATTTAAATCATTATTAAAATTCCAGTATTATATACAAAGGTACAAAATTCTTTAACACCTTTGTATATAACCCTGGAATTTTAACAAAAATTTCAATATTATGGGAAAATTGAGAATTCAAATGGCATTGCTGATCAATCACGAAAGTTTGAATATATAAAAGTCAATTACTAGTATTTTTCTGAGCAAACGCCTTTCCATTTTTTATTGATTTGTCCCCCAGAGTAAGCTTTAAACGGTTTCTGTTTAGATTTTTTGTTGTCAACAACCCAATACACAGTGTCTTTAAAAAAATATGTTTCTTTTGACCAAGAAGAATAATATGCAGCGTCAATATTATCGGGAACACCCGGCCATACTTCATTGATATTCTTGGGGTACCCAGAGAAAACTTTCAAATCCCAATCATTCACTTTCCAACATAAATTTCCTTTAAAGAACCAAGTTATTTGATCATCGACGTAACATAGACTTGCATCTGGGCTGTTCGGTATTTTTGGCCAATCATAGGCGATTGCCCTGTCAAATTTAACGAGTTTCCGAAATCTATCATATCCCCATGATCGAGTTCCTATATATGAAAATGATGATTCTCATTAATAATTTGGTTAAATAAATAACCCATGACGTCATCATGGCGTCATTTCATATTGGTCATAATTATGCAGTTAAGGTCAAATTAAGTAAGCGTTGACTATTGCTGCTTACATGCCATTTCAAGAAAATCTTCGCGGTGGATGGGTGGTGGAGGGGCGGTGGAGTGATGCGGAGGCGGGTCACGTACGACGTCATAATTATTTATTCGTGCGCCACCGTTATTTGTTTTTAGTGTTGTCAAGTTCCCACGCGTAAAACACAAAGGTTGAGGTAATTAGGGAGATTAAAACGATACGAATTTACATAACAAGTAGGATCCTGATGGATATAAATGGATATTAAATCCTAGATTGAATCATTGAATCCTAAGATTGAATCATTGAATCCTAGTTGGATAAAAATAGCGAACATAGATGTGAGCTTAGTTTATATAGCCGGAGCTGCATAGACTACATAGACTAGGCTCCGAGCTATGCTCACTATTTTGCACTAGGCTCCGAGCAAGACTCGACATTTCTAACTAGACTCTGAGGTATTAGCTGGGCTTTGTGTAATATAACTGTGTCGTTTAGTTGAAAGAATCTAACTCAGGATCCAATTCAATCTTGGGATTCATTGGTTTAATCTAGGATTCAATAGGGCCATTTATACGGGACAAAATAAGACGCGACTTACATAAGACGCGACTTAAATAAGACGCGAGTTTGTCGTATAAAAGGTACAAAATTCCTATGTAAGACGCGTCTTGGATAAGACGCGTCTTACATAAGAACAGGACTTTTAGCTGTTCATATTTAAGTCGCGTCTTAAATAAGAAATTTTAGACAAAAATTCTAACTACACATGCCCGAAACTTGAAACAACGTAAAATTATTAGCCTTGCATATTCAAACAAAAACAACCGAAACAACATTATAGCTATAGCAAGTAAATAAGAATAAATCCGTAGAGAACCATTTATGCGATAACTCAGCTTATATAAGACGCGTCTTATGTAAGACGCGACTTATTTTGTCCCGTATAAATGGCCCTAATGATTCAATCTGGGATACAATTGTTCAATCTTAGGATTTAATTATTCAATCTTAGGATTCAATTATTCAATCTAGGATTCAATGATTCAATCTTAGGATTCAATGATTCAATCTAGGATTCAATTATTTATTAATTAATCTTAGGATTTAATGATTCAATCTTAGGATTCAATTATTCAATCTTAGATATTCCCACACGAATGGAAATGCGCAAACGTGGTCCCAATGCACGAACAAGGAAAACGTAAATGCGTTGATAATTATCGTCCGATTTCCATTGTCCCTGTTGTGGCTAAGGTTTTGGAAAGAATAATTTACTATCCGATGCATTAATTTTTATCTGAAAATAGATTTTTAACTAATTGTCCGTCAGGATTTCCATTATTCTTGAGGCCGCTAATGATTGGGCTTATAATATTGGCCAGGTAGTGGAATTAGAAATGCTGTCATGTTTCTTGACCTCACGAGTCAAGAAATCGAGGTCCTCAAGGAACTATATTAGGCCCGCTCTTATTCTTAATCTACATTAATGACCTTACACATTCCCGTGCACGTATGTTTGCTGATACGACATTAATGACAACCTTAATGAAGATCTTCCCAATGTCAGTGATGAATTTATGCTAATTGGCTCTCGCCAAAGAATTAACACTTTTCAAAATACTCCTCCGTTAGCAATCAATCGCGTTTCAATTAAACAATATGTTTGTACACATAGTGATGAGGGAATGTTCACGTTAAAAAATTGTGTAAAAAGTTGCTTCTGGCCTAAGTGCACTAAAACGCATAAGCCCTTATCTTCCTTTTTCCACAATGCAACTCATTTACAATTGCTTAGTCCAACTCCATTTCGATTACTGTTCCGTTATTTATTTATTTTATTTATTTATTTATTTATTTTTATTTATTTATTTATTAGTTTCGCCATATTACAATACACAATACTATAACAAGAACAAGAATAATATACATGATTATAGGCATTAGGCAGGGTGATCGCAACAGTGTGAGCCAATTACTGCGCGCCTGAATTAGGACATAAACATAAAATAAACTATCTAAAAAACCCTATAACTAGTAGCAGCACGTTAGCTGGGAAAACAGCGGTAGTACTTTAGCGGATAAATTTCAAAAACTACAAAATCGTGCTGCCAGAGTACTGACGTCATCTAGTTATAATAAAAATGCCAATTATCTGTTTGAAAAACTTGGTTGTAAATTAAAGCTTGCATCTCAGCGTAGAATTGCTAAGGCTATCATGGTGTATAAATCCTTGAATGGTCCAGTTTACCTTTCTGAAATGTTTGTTGTTCGCAGTAGCATCACAAATTATGTCTTGAGAGACATTACTGGCAAATTAACAAACCCTCCAAATTTAAAAAATATTGAAATCATTCTAAAAAATTTCTGGATGAACTGACATGGAATTACCCGTTCATCAACTGATTCAACTCAAAGGTCAATTTCTTGAAGAGAGTTAAATTAGTATTTCCGTTCAATTTATTATGCTTTCGCGAGCGCTGTCTTGCAAACTAATTTTTAAAAGGTGTTGGGAGGAGGAGGGGTGTGGCAGGTAGAGGAATCGAACATGATGGCACAATGTACATACAGTATACAGATCGAAATCCTACTCCTTGTTGGCACCTTTGATTTTGGCACAATTGTCTCCATTGAAAATGACAGGCGTTCAGGAGGAGTGAATGCTTCTCGTTAGGACACTGTCTATGAAACATGGCAACTGCATGGTGACTGCATAACAGCTACCACATGATGACTGCATAACAGGGTTTTAATTTTGCCCGAGTCCAACCTCTGTGTATAATAAACTGTGATGGTACGTATACTCTGTAAAAATGCCTTGCGTCATGTGTCAAAGACACGCCTGTCCACTACTTATTGTAAAACACTCCACTAATATAATAACTCCATTAATATAATAATGTCACTTCATTAATATAATAACTTCAACAAATACAAAAACAGCGACCACAAACAATGCTCACGTATGTCAACACTTTGCGCAGATACATGTACGCCTGGCGTACCTATTTTTTAAATTAGCTAGTTGATATGCTACTATAACGCCAAAAGTGTATAGTATACAAATACCTTTAAGAAAATAGACAAGATAGTCGGACCATACTAATGCTGCATCCAGGTCATTCGGAATTGCAGGAACGAACTCATCTTTAATCTTTTTCGGAAAGCCATCATCAAAACTATTATGCATATCAAACTCGTCAACTTTCCAAATCATATCTTTACGCAAAAGATAAACATCACCCGGGAGATATATAGCGGCATCCACCTTCGTCTTGCATGCACCTGGATAGATAAAAAACCTTCAAAATTAACCTAAAAATTAACCTTTGCGGACGATCGACATTTTTTAATGTCCTGTGGCAATGCAAAGCTCGCCAATCTTAATAATAACTTTATAAATAATCTTTGTGAAATAAATTCTTCGCATTCTCTTCATTTAATGACCTTTCCCCTTATACAATGGCTATGCAACTAATGCAAGACAAAGGAATTATGACTTATAGGCTATTAAAATATGGTTACAATGCTCTGACAAACGGACGCTTGTCTGCAAAGTGTGGTAGTCATACAGTACTCACCATAGAGTGCGTCCACGCCATCTCTGTCATCCCAGTGAAGCTCAGTTTTCTTTCTGTAAGTGCCATACATAACACTGGAAAAGATGCTGGAATGAGCCAAGCCAAGACTATGTCCAATCTCATGAAGAGCGACAGAAAGTAAATCATGGTCTTTATTCCATCCCTCAGCTGCATCAAAATGAATATCACCAGCTAAGCCGCTGTACGTTCCTGGAGGAAACGCATGAGCTAAGACACCATTTTTGCCATCGAAATTGAATCTATCACCATGGACAGCTGTGTTAAAAAATAATGGTGGTTATTTATGTGTTGTTTAAGGTCTGCTCCACCAGATCGTAACTCACTTTAAAATAAAAATTGGTTAAGTTTCTCTCAATTCACCTTAACTCAGTCTTAACTTGCCTTAACTCGCCTTAATTTTAAACACCATGTCAAGTCCGCAATGTAATCAAATCCTTTGTTTACATTTTGAACTGCTATATTTTTAAAATAAGACATACTAACTGAGTATCTAGCAGTTTTCTGGTTCGCAATTGTAAATGAATATAAACTAGAGTACGTTTCAATTCAAAAAAGTTCGAAAGATGCAAAATTTGGCCAATGTTTATATCTGTGGGTCCCCCTTTGTTATGAGCAGAACTGATGTGCAGAGAACGGACTTGACATGGTCTTTAATTTAAATCCTCTAACTCGCAATTTATTGAAGGATTGGGCAATGATTAGACTGCGAGCAATCCCTCTATTTTCCTTCGTTTTATTGTTTTCCGGACTAATGCCGGTTTTCCACTTGCGATTTTTTTCGCGCGAAGCGAATTTTTCATTTGTTTTTGGTCTCTCAACTGGAACCATCTGAAACTAATTGGATAAAGACAAAAGATAAATTCGCTTCGTGCGAACTAAATTCGGAAGTGGAAAACCGGCTTAAGACTGAACGCGTGGGAAATGGCAGAAAGGGGCGGAGACGAAAGGAACTAGAGGGATTGCTCGCAGTCTAGGCAATGATGAAGGTGATGAACTTTATTTAACCACGCTATAACATTATAGAGAAGTTCAACTTCGTTTGACTTCCTACCACTACCACTATTGTTACCATTAATCAATCAGATGCGTTTAAAATACCCGATTAACCAGTCAAATGCGTATTAATTAAGCCAGTGAGAAGTAGCGGTAGTGATAGTGGAACCCGAAGACCGCAAGTCAAATCTGAAACTAGCTATCGAGACTGGGGTCGAGTCCGGGTCTAGTATAAACTATTATGCAAAGATCTCGAACTCATTAATAATTCATGAGCAAATTAGTGAATGAACTCACCCTAATTCGTCAGATGATTGAGGTTGGATACCGCAAGGAAACACGCTAAAAATCATATACCATCACTGTTGAAAAACGGTTTTCATCTAATAACTGAGATCCTAATTACAAATTCAAGTCAAAACACAACAATATACTATAATAATATATATAAGCCAATGAAATGTTTTCGTTTGAGATGTTATGTAAACAACTCGTTTCTCGTGTTTCATCAGGGGACCAAACACTCGAAAACAATAAAACACTCGCGCTTCGCGCTCGTGTTTCATACAGTTTTCTCGTGTTTGGATCCCCTGATGAAACACTCAAACTCGTTGTTTACATATAACATGAACAATAGATACTTATTTTTCACCCTGCTCGGTTTCCTTTGTTCTTGTCGGGGAATATATTCAATATTCCCCTCTAATCAATTTCCGTTTAATAATCCCCTCTAATATTCACCTGCAATGTCTTTGCAGCACAAAAAATGAGAAAAAAACAACATAACGAAGGCAATATGACATTAAGAATTATTTCTATTCTTACTCATTAATGCGACCTCGCAGTGTGAAAAATAAGTACGTTATTTTGAGGCACCTCGGGGATATGTGTTTATTCACCTCGGCGCTACGCGCCTCGGTGAATAAATCACATATCCCCTCGTTGCCTCAAAATAACCTATACATAATACAATAGGTGCAAAAAATCATCGCTTGTCGTTTATAGTTTCTCAATATTTTGTATATGCCGAGATATAATTCACAATTATTTCTATAAATCTATTATCTATATGATAAAGAAGAAGTTCTGCAGCAGCATAAACTATAATAATTATTTGAAGTACTATACATACTAATATTATAATAAAATTTAGATAATCCAAAAATATTAGATAATCCTGCTATCCTACAGGCTATATCTATAAAATTGCACTGGTATACCTATATAACTGTTAGTACTTTTTACCTTGCCGTGTTAAACTACGTTCACACGCTACGATTTGTCGCGCACGATTCGTATTCCGGCGTGTCAAAATGAGGGCTGGCGCCATAGTTCATTGCTTCGTTAAAAAGGAATTTCAAATGTAGCCAGCTTACGCGCGTTTACTCAATGCCATGCATGCAGCGTGTAAACGTAGCTTTATCGTCAGTTTCCGGCACTCGAATCGGAACTGCTAACGATAGCGAAATCCCTTAAAGTGCCCCTGTCACAAAATGAGAGTTTACATCATTAGAATCGTCTTGAAACGTAGATTATGAAAATACAAAACAGATTTAAAATTGAGCTTGTTTTCACAGAGTAATAAGGCAATGAAATTTGAAAATTTCAAATTTTAACGGCAAAAGTTTTTGAAAACCGCGAAGCTGGGAAATTGGTAACTAATACGTCATAGTAGGAAGACATTGCCTTCTCGCCTAAGTCACAATCAAGCTGGTCAAAATTCGATACAAATGTCTTCGTTGAGTTCAGATACGGAAAATAACAGTTACCAAAGCGATGACTGCCTGAAATTATATTCCTGGGCCGTATCAAATCGAGTGAAATCGATGAAAACACCAGTGAAGCGTGGTCAACGTCGTGCGCACAAATGATCGGCGCTGCTTGATCCATATGTTACATGAAATGAACCATGCAGTGACCGACGAAGATGGCTCAAAAGTTACCGCGAAAAAAAGCAATCACAACGAACGTCTTAAGCAATTACAACAAAGGCTTGATAGTTCAGAAGAATTGAGTAAATGGTAAATATTTCACGGCTCTGATTTTGTTGCGTGACTTGACATTGTGTTGTAAATTACACACTATAATATTTCATGTGTAAACGTGGCAATTGTCGCATTGAACTGCTTCGTAAATTATGCTAAAGAGTGTCAATGTTGTATGGAAATTGAGGAGTGCGTCGATTCTCTACACAGTGACATTGTGATTTGTGATGCAAGAAGCTGAAGTCGCGCCATCATGTATAATTCAACAGCTATGGCTAGATAAGTGAGCTCTCCGTTCGGCAGCCACGAAATTACGAACAACAAAGAAACAGGAATACCGTCAAACAAGCACAGAAGATAGGTAAATAAAGTTATATTTATCAACATATTGAAATTATGAAACACTAAAACCGTACCCGAGTTTACTATCAGTGAACACACGCATGCGGTACGGTAACTGAGAGTTTATACACGGTACATATTGTACAATTTATTGAATTATTATATATTTACATGTGTTCACATGCAAGTATTAAAGCGACTTATTAAAAATACTTATTTATTAATTTATAGATTCTGAAGGAGCACAGTATATACCTGTAGAAACTTTGTGTGGATGGTTTATGGACAACTAGGAAATAGACATTTTTGCGCATATCATATGAGAAAATAATGCCTGCTGTTGATGAAGACTTTGTAGGATTTGTAGAGAACAGCTCTTGATATTATATAACTATTTTTCAATAAATAAACCTATTACACTGTATAAACGTACGTGGTAATATTACACTGTATTGCGCATAGAAACAGCACATTTGCTATATTCATGACTGCAATATTGTTTTGCCAAAGAGACTGAAATTTGAGATTAAGATTTGTATCTGATGTTTTTCTGCACTTCGTGCGCGCGGGTTAATTTGTACAAAGTGTTGCAGCACGTTTAAGAATTTTTCTGACTTGTTTTCGTTCCAGGCACTATAGCAAATGTGGCAATGACTAAGTTATTTCATTAAGTTGCTTCAATGGATTATACTTTGTAATACATTTTCTATACACCCCCGCAGTGTATCTGGTTTCATGCCACAATTTGTTACAAAATCTGCATATTGTACGGGTTTTCACTGCGGTGCAAACACAACGAGTGTACATATGTATAATTTACTGCGTCAAGTTTACTTATACGTACAATTCTACTTTCCCTGTCTAAACTAAAATACAAACAGTGCACATTGCTTGTAGACGTAAGAAATTAGCTTTCATCAGCTATATTTTGACCATATTCACTCATAGTCATAGCTATATTGTCGCGATATTTTATATTTCTGGTGAATCCATTGGCTGTGGCTCATTTATATTTATCGCGCTTTCCAGTTTCGTGACTATGACCATATCGGTTGACTGCATCGAAGCAGCTTCTAAATACAACCTATTCAAATAACGAATTTGGAATAAAAATTGCACTAGGCCATATTCAAGTGCATGATAAACGAAATTAGAGTATAAATTATACATATACCATTCTCCTGACTCTCGCAGACAAAGGTTTGTCGTCGACAGTATTTGTATATTTTGGAATTGCAACGAAACCAATTTCGTCGGTAGCTAACCGTGGTTTGACCAGCAAGCTCTATCTTCGCAAAGTAGGCTGAATATTGGATCTCATATTGCTGGTTTAAGGTGCACGAAGTCAATCCCTGTCCTTTTCGCTTTGTGCATCTCGCCTCCAGTAAAAGGTATAAAATGAAGTGAAATGCCTTACTCTGTATCCGTGACATTAGAACAACCGCCTACTATACATATATTCGGCAATTTTTCAGTTTCGTGACTTTTATTTGCGCTATTGCCTCCTCTATGATAGTACATGCAATAGTATTTCTATATTAGTGAGCTACATAAGTTCCTACTATTACGTCACACGCATTGTTTCGTCTCAGTCCCTTTTGCGCGATTTTCAGATTTTTCACAAGGCCAAATTCAATGTTTAAACGGCAATAACTTTTACACTAAAAAAGCAATTTCAATTCCGTTTTCGAATTTCCGTATATTTTGTATCATAGATTTCGAAAATATAAACTCTCATTTTGTGACAGGGACACTTTAATATCCCGAACCAATAGTCATGATAATTGCAAATATCAAAGGCTCAAAGCCCAGGGGTTGTTTTTTTTTTGGGGGGGGCGGGGGGTGAGAAGTCCTTGTTGATATTATATCATGCACGTGCAGGCCGTGTAGCACTTTTTCAGCAGCAAATTTTTGTTCTCTGTTTAGAGTTTAATTTAGCTATATAATTATACGAAAATCTTCAAAATATACCTATGAATATGTGCGTAGTTTATTGAAGTGAAATTAAACTTTAGTACCAAAGGGGGTTAATTTTCAATGATTTTAGACCCAACTCTCAACGGTGAAAACATGCGATTGTGACTAACATTTTTTATCGGATTCGTATTTACCCATTGTTTATCAATTTGGCATGAAGAACATATCATTGAACAGCTAAAAGCTGGGATAGTCTAAATGGCGCGGGTCGCCATCTAACGCTAGCATGTGGAGATAAATAGTTGAGCTCCCACCTTTAGAAATTTTAGATCAATATGGCTTTAACGACTAAATCGTTCAAAGAGCTCTGGTCAAAAGAGCTTATGCCAGAGTTTAAACGAATTGAAGCGAGAAATAAGCAAAGAAATGCAATATGTTGCTGAGCGATTTGAATCTCAAATACACGAAGTGAGAAATCAGCTTAAAACCATCGAGTCAGCGCAGAAATTCATATCGGATAAATACGATAGCGTTATGGACATGACCCAAGCTACGAACAAGGAACTAAAAACGATGCAAAATCGATTGAAGGAGTCAGGAGAAAGGGTTAATATCCGAGGCGCGGGTAACAAGTTCCGAAGCGCGGGTAACAAGTCCCGAGGCGCGGATATTCCGTCCAAATATTCCAACTGTTCACTCTCTTTGTGTTTGAAAATATGCAGAGTCAGTATAACGCCTCCAAACGTGATTTACTTAAGTTAATTGATGTCTGTTAGTTTAAGTTTGAAGCTCGCAGAGTTTCCACAGAATGAGACGATATTTGACCGAATAATTGACCGAATAATTGCAGAATTTTTAGTCAAAATAGCCGCCATCTTGAATATATTAAGTACCGCGTAATTGATCTCGGAACTTGTTACCCACGCCTCGGAACTTTTTACTCGCGCCTCGGAACTTTTTACTCGCGCCTCGGAAATTGTTACCCGCGCCATTTTCGCTGAACCCGCGCCATTTCTATTGACTCGCGACCCGCGCCATTTAGACTATCCCCTAAAAGCGTGATCTTTCAGATACAATAGCACGCTGATGTTCCATTATCTTTTTTTTTATACATGCTGATACTGTATACAATATTTTTATTTTACCAAGCGAAATACAAGGGGAACATATTTTTCGTTATGGTTAGGGTTAGCTTACTTTGTGCGTTTTGTGAGAAATATCGAAATTTTGTCTTGTTGACATCGAAAATGTATGCTGCCAAAGTCATTAATTAACGGTCGTTATTATATGACAAGCATCACTTCCGGTGAAATAGCGGTGAAATGGTGGCTGAGAAGCACTTTCAGTGGCCATTATTTCCTGTAATGGACCGACTGTCCATTACGTAAAAACAAACGCATGCATTTTAAGATAAAACAGCAAAACTGATTGAAAATTTGAAAATTATAATTTAATTTGTTATTAATAAGATATCTGCGAATGTTTTTTTCAGTGGAAAAGAAGGAATACATTGGTGTTTTTTTCGTTTTCTTTGACCAAATGTGTACCACGCTAGTCGCTACTAATATGCATTTCAAATCATGCATTTCTTGTTTGTTTCAAGTATAAATGCCATATATTAAAATTTTTATTCATCTAACACTTGCTTGGTACGTACAGAGAAATATCGGACCTCAGTCTTTTTGTACAAACCAAAAAGACCAGTCCACGGTCCGACATTTCTCTATACATGCAGAGCAAGCAAGGTTAATAAAAAGTTATTAAATGATTATAGCCGACTTTATAACTATACGTCAGTTCGTCGATAGTGCAATCGGGTGGCGATTTACAGTGAAAATACAAGAAGTGTCCCACTTCCGCTTCTGAAGTTTGTTGTGATTTACTGTAATTTGCTCTGTTTTTCTGTAGCGATTACCGATTTATCGGCAAATACTGCGATAAAATTTAAATTTCGTTCCTTTTATGCAATGAAACTAGCGAAAAATGGATTATTTCCCTTTGCTACAAATTATCATATTTAAAAAGTAGAGAAAACTAAGTTTTATCGCGGTATTTGCCGATAAATCGGTAATCGCTACAGAAAAACAGAACAAATTACAGTAAATCACAACAAACTACAGAAGCGGAAGTGGGACACTTTTTGTATTTTCACTGTAATATAAGCTACATTTGCAATATATTTCGCTAATTTGTGATTATTTTATAATTTCACTGCAGTTTTAATTTAAATTCAGCCGTTTAGTGGGCTGCCTATGATTATAGTTGTGATCATAAAATATATCAACACAATAGTATAATCTAATTAGCACCAACCAATCAAAAAATAAAGATTAAAAAATCTTTTGTCTAATCGGCCAATCAGACGAAAAAGCCAGAATCTGGATTTTTACATGCGGCGCGGTAAAGAATTGTATCCGGCCCTCCTTCGTTCGCCGCCGCCAATCAATCCTGGCGAACAAAAAAATAAGGGTGGGCCTGATACTCAGGTTACTTTGTGGGTATAAACTTGCACAAGAATTTAGATTTAAAACACATTTCTTCAAAACGTTTTACAAAATTTAGTACGGTATTTAGTACAAAATTTAGTAGCATATAGTTTAGGTTTGTTGTAGAGCGGTGGACTGTAGTTCCTTAGGTCGTTAGTTCGAACCCAGCTCGCATGCAAGATTTAAAAAGCAGGCGGGTGGGAAAATTTTTATGTAGCTCGGAGCCTAGCTGAAAATAACGAACCTAGGAAAGCCTATAGCTTGGAACCTAGTCTAAATAACTTGGAGCCAGTCTAAATAGTTCGGAGCCTAGTTTGAAATATCAAAGCCTAGCTCGGAACCTAGTTCGAAATATCAAGCCTAGCTCGGAGCCTAATTTGAAATATCTAGCTAACTCGGGACCTAGTCCAACAAGACACCTGCTCAGGCGTTCACACTGACCTGAAAATGACGACATACAAATGGCATTTTGGCTTAATCGTTGCACCATGAGCCTGCGATGCAGTAACGCAAACTCGATTTCTCGACGATGAAGAAAACAGAAGAAAACAGAAAATTAGGGATTGAAGACACTTGACCTTTCAGGTCAGTGTAAATAGCTCGGAGCCTAGCTCGAAATATCGAGCCTAGCTATAGTCCAAATAGCTCGGAGCCTACTACCTAGCTCGAAATATTTATTTATTTATTAACACTTTGCCTTAAATTAGCGAGTGGAAACCGCAACAGCCTAGGCCAATTACTGCGGAACCATTACGTGGTAAATAGATCTATAATAAATATATGAAGACCATGTGCGGCCGGAAACGTTGCAGAGACCTTTGTGCTGATATAAGTTAGACTTTTTCAACTCCATTTAAACAGTAAACAGCTATAGTAAACAACACAAAGACCGTCCGAAGCGCCACCGCGTACACATGGTTTAGATACAGAAATACAACACAATAAGTGTATGGACATTGGACAAAACAACAATTATACAACTGACAGGCATACAACAAACATTAAGACAAACGTACTCAACAAAAACATTAAAAACAACAAGAAGGAGCGGTCAAGAGGTTACGGGCAGTATTACACTTAACGCACACTGTCTTCCATGTCCTCGCATCCTCAGTGTCATAACACAAGTTCAGGGCGTTACTGTAATATTGCTTAAGTAAAGTTTTAAACGTAGCCAAAGAGATGGAGTTCCTGCGCATTTCGTTTGGTAGCTTATTCCAAACTCGTCTCGATCTTACCAAGTACGACCTAGCGTATGTAGATGTTCGATATAGCTCTTCCTCTAATACAATGATGCCATCTGTGTTGTTACCAGATCTTGTTGACCTCCTTGTTTTCTTTACTTTTGGTACAATGTTTTTGTCTACGTACGTAATGTCGGTTATTATTTTAAACAATTGTACCATGTCCAAGTACTCTTGCCAATAAGTCAATGGAATTAAATCTGTTTGTAGAAGTCGTTCTTTGTATGTGCCACTGCAGCGATATGGTAGTCCGAGTATGTATTCTGTCGTTCGTCGTTGAATTCGTTCAATGTTCTTGATGTTGTCCACAGTTTGAGGGGCCCAGACCGGCGAAGAACATGCAAGATGTGCACGAACGATAGTGAGATAGATTGTTCGCTTCGTGACTATACTTTTGATGCTGTTTGTTGTTCTTTTTACATAGCCCAAGATCTTGTTGGCTTTCGCACTCTGGATTTGTACTTGTTTCTTCCATGTCAGGTCAATTGAAATCCAAACTCCAAGCTAGGTCTCGTTCGTGACTACAGTGTTCTAATTGTAAGTCGCCCATCGTGTAGTAGGTCTCGATTAATATTAGGATGTTAGGGTTTGTAATCCAAGTGAGAATATATACATTTTAAGACCTAACCAGGAACGACTGCGAAAAATGCAGCACAAGGTCCTCTGGTAGGAATTGAACCTACGGCCCTGCGATTCCGGTGCAGCGCTCTAACCAACTGAGCTACAGAGGCCAGCTATTAGGGAGCTTTAGGTTTGACTACGAGTACGACTACGAGTACGAGATTTGATCGCGTGCGAGGAAATTACCGTAGTCGTTTTCGTTTCCATTCAAATGTTGCTTTTATAACAGTAAACCAACAACTAGAGAAAAAGTTTCATAAAGTAAATCTCCTGCCGACTAAAACCCCCTACAAAACGTGTAAATAAGTCATAACATTAAAAACAGGCCAGATATTTAGCACTAATATATTATTTGCGCCGGATAAACGCTATATAAATGCTACAAATTATTTTTGGAAAACAAAAAAAAATCAACTTTCTTTGTTTTTTTTGAAAAGTCGTCGTGAGGACTACGAGGTTTCTCCACAATTTCGTACTCAGATGGGCGACGGCTACGACTTTTTAGCGTCAGCACGGGATGGCGTAAGCATACAGCATGCATTTAGCTTGACGAATCTCGTACTCGTAGTCGTACTCGTAGTCAAATCTAAAGCTCCCTAATGAGCTGTAACCGTAAGTTCATGTATATATGGGTAATCGGGTGTGCGGGTTGTGATAAGGTGGACTTGAATGACTTAGATTCTTGCACTTCACTTGGTGGAATTAATACTAGGATGTTAGGGTTTGTAATCCAAGTGAGAATATATACATTTTAAGACCTAAGCAGGAACGACTGCGAAAAATGGTGCACTAGGTCCTCGGGTAGGAATCGAACCTACGGCCCTGCGATTCCGATGCAGCGCTCTAACCAACTGAGCTACAGAGGCCAGCTGTTGAGCTGTCTTAGAGCGTTTTCGTGATATTGTTTCAACCTTGCATTTCGTTGGGTTAAACGCCTTAGTCCTATCTAGGTATATGACGTCAACTTGCTCTCCTCGATCAAGAAATTTGCCAATCTTGTCCAAAACGCCCACGAGTTGTGAAGTACAAGACCTTCCTGGCATGAAGCCATGTTGACAATCGTTTATGACGTTTTGTAGATATTCCCTGATGTGATTTAATACGCATCTCTCCACAACTTTTGAGACGATGCGGAGTAGAGAAATTGGGCTGTAGTTTTGTAACGTGTTCTGTAACTCCCTTTTTAAAGACAGGAACGACGTTTGCTAATTTCCACTCGTCAGGTAATACCGCCAAATGAAGAGATTTGTTGAACAGCAAGGTGAGAGTTGGCGCTATTTGCGCGCTGAGCTGTTTCTTTCAGGATTCTACCAGGAATACCATCTGGTCTGAGCGCTTTATCCGGGTTAAGAGTTAAGACCTCTTAAAGCCGCGACGACTTCAAGTTCAGAAATGTTTAGTTCCTCTAGATTTTGTGGAGGAGCTTCATTGAAATCAGCGGGAGCTGTATCTGTCATTTCGCGGTTGTGAAGATGATCAGTAAATACAGAGATGAAATAGCCATTAAACAACTCCGCAATCGATTTCGTACTGTTCGCAACTTTCTGGTCGCGTTTTCCGTCATCCAAGAAACAGACTGTGGTATATTTCTGGATTTGGAATTTGATATTTCGAGCTAGCTCCACACTCCGCCACCACACTTCGTTAATTAATGGATTGTCAGTTTGCCAAAAAGGATTGATATATAAAATACGTTACTCAATCTCCAACAAACACATTGACCTGATTGGTTTTAATGAGGCCCGACTTGATTCAAATATGCATGTCTGATAGTATGATTGAGCTTGATGGCTATGATATTGTTAGAAAAGACAGATCAAGAAATGGGGGTGGCAATTCTTGGGGGGCGCAAAAATGAAAAGGGGGTGGGAACTAAAGGCATTCGAAAAAATATAGTTACTTCCGCCAGAAAAGATGTGTTTATAGGCTTATAAACAGACTAAGCGCATAGGCGACAAAGTGCATGATATATTAAATTACAGCTTATTTTGTCTAACCGTATTTGCTACCTCACGGCTCACACGAAATCGTTCATATAGAAACATGAGCTGTGACCACACGCAATGTCTCATTACCGGAATATTGGTCAGGTTTCGAAGCGATCATGGGAATTATGCCCTTTTTTGCTGGTATTATGCCCTTATACTATGCCCTTTATTATGCTTCACGAATCACGAGAGCGGCGCAAATTAGATTGTTGAAGTTATGATAATGTAAAGTTGTATACGCAATTTAGTTGTTTGCGCAAGAAACATCATGAGTAATGTAAGTAATGAAATAATGCTGAAACGCGCCCTTTTGGCAGCCAGGCAAGGAAACCTTAAAATGCATATGCGTGGGGTCCGTGTGTTATTGACGTATAAAAGAGCTGTAAGTTGTAAATGTATTCAGATCACTTAGCTAGATCAGTAGAGAATAGAATTGGGATTAGATTAATCGCTGGAACAGTTATTATTGCATAATTTATTAAGTACTACCACTAAATTCTAACCAAATTGCAAATTTCGACACGTTATAATGCCGTTTCCCAGAGGCCGTTTCCTGACCATCAGATTTTTGTCAAATCTTTCCCCAAAGTCCAGGAAATGGCATTTCAGAGACTCTAAATTCAAAAATTTTCCTTGGGGGCATGCCCCCCTAGACAAACCTCGCACCTACGGCGCTCGGCTCGTGTCTTCTGCCCTCGTTTATCAAGCGGAACATTATATACAGGGGCCCATATTGGTTGACAGCCCACTGCTCCCCCCTCCCGAAAAATAGTACCCAGCACGCCACTGTTCACAACTACTCCGTAGACGCATTGTAACGCCTGTTAAGAAATAATGCCTCGCGAGATCGCCGAGATGAGAGGCATTTCATATGATTTTGTAGCGAACACGTCTTGTGGTATAATTGTTGGTTTAACATATTGAAATTACACTTTCAGGTTTTAAGTGGCAGTCCCGCTAAGAGCGGTCCGATGACTTTGACTTCGGAAAATAGATTTCCTTTATTTTTTGTGTGTTGAAAGGCATTGGTATACAAGTGTCCAAAATAAATTTATTTTTTGAAAATTCTTTTTTATGGCTTCACTAGACGCCGAAACTCATTTTACCCGTGCAGAGCTAATTTCAAGCAAAATCGAAGGTTGAATTTCGGTAAATTGTAGAGCCGCGCTGTGTCAAAACGCCTGACTATTTCCAAATTTCAACTAGATCAACAAGTTAAAATACAATTCAGGTTCTCTGTTCCAAAAAATAAGAGCATTTGAATAAATTGTGAATAAACGACAGCGACTTGACGGCACACCGGTTTTTGCTTCTTGTTCGGTCTACAAAATTACACTAAAATCGAAGCCTGAGATCTCCAAATGGGGACCTAAAATTACGCTGAAATGTGCTTGGCTGTAATGATTTATACTTATTTTCAGAAGATCTGAAGAAAAACCTGCGGGTATTAATCTGTATTTGGCGCGAGTTAAGATTTTCTGGAGCCCATAATCAATGATTTTTGCATAATTTAATTATAGCTAATTAACATATTTCTTGAGAGGCGCTAAAAGTAAACAATTTCTTTCTGACTAACATATCTCAGATGAAAGAGGGGGGTAATGGGGTATTTTCGTGCTGCGTATTGGGGTAATTTAATTATTCGTTCTTCGTTCAGTCATCTTTTTATTAAACGTTTTTCGATCCCGACATGGATGCCGTGTATCTTGCTTGCGGTGTATTCAATATCCGTTCTCCGTTTTCAGCTGTATTTAAAGACGGTTATTTCTCGTTTCTGGACAATATATTCCATTAATTTTGTTTCTGGATTTTAGCTATGTTTTGATTGGGGAACGGAGGTTTCAAAGTTTATATAAATCATGAACATCGACGCAATTGTAAACAAATAGGTGAACACACCGCCTAGTACAGACTGTTTATATTCACCTTTAAGACTTCTAAGTATGATTGTTGCTTACATTTCATGTTCACTTTACATTTCAGATTCGTAATAAATTTATTTTACGTGCTTCAGGACTTCCTTCTTTTATTTTTCATGCTTCAAGATCGCTGCATATTACTTTTCGTGCTTCAGGATCGGTACCCCCCCATTACCCCCCTCATGAAAGAAACTACCACAGCTAGTAAAACCCTTTTTGTAAATATAGTCGTAATGTTCTTTTCCTGACACGCTGAGAGAGCTTTGTTTTTGAATGTTATACCACATTTATTCAGTCTGACCAGATTCATATAAATGTCACGAACTTGTATATTTCAAAAATATACCAGAAATCAGAATAGGAATTTTCTATGCCGGGTTAGTAAAAGAAAAAGCATAATTTTAAAGCCGGGTTACAGTCCGTAATGTAAACAAACGCTTTGTTTACATTTTGAACTGCTATATTTCTTAAAATATTATGAACTGTCAGAAAATTTAACACTATTTTGGTTCGCTATACTTTTAAATAAGTATGAGCTAGTGTTTATGTTCAGAAATATACAAAACATGCGAAATTTGCACAATTTTGAAATCCAGTAGTCTACCTTTGTTATGAGCAGAACCGATGCGCAGAACGGACTGTAACCCGGCTTTAATTGTATGTAATTTCGATGAATACTATAAAAAAAATTATACGCATTGTTTATATAAATTAGCTAACATTTTTAACAGAAGTATCAATTTTATAAATAATCGAATTTCAATATTTTTCTTTGAAAAAAAATATATTCGTGAGCTCCATAGCTGAGAATAAATTTCAAAAGTTTGTGAATTAAAATTCACAAGACACAAGTTTGATATTTTTGTTAAATAACTGATCAGAATGCTTATAGTTTATTTTGTTACATGGCTAAAACAAACGTCGCTACTATCGTAATAAATGTGTAAATGTTAGAGCTAATTTATATAAACAATGCGTATAATTTTGTGTATTCATCGAAATAACATACAATTAAAATTATGCTTTTTCTTTTACTAACCCAGCATAGAAAATTCCTATTTTAGTATTTATTTCGCGTTAAGTAAATTCAATTCAAACTTCATAAATAACATTCTGATATGTCGGTCATAAATTCGAATGTACATTTTTGTGTCGTATTTTGTTAATATGCCGTCGCTACAGAAAAATAGAACATATTGATAAAAATTCTAGCCCTATATAGGGGCAATGGAAACACATGGAATGCTCTATTATACTTATAGTTTTTTAAATCAATCAACTAAATACATCAACTGAATCAAGGAAAGAATAATCGGTCTTTCTGAATTCTGATTTGTGGTACTGATATTTTTGAAATATACAAGTTCGTGACATTTATGAATCTGGTCAGACAGACTGAATAAATGTGGCATAACATTCAGCGTGTCAGGAAAAGAACATTACGACTATATTTACAAAGAGGGTATTACTAGCTGTGGTAGTCTCTTTCATCTGAGATATGTTAGTCAGAAAGAAATTGTTTACTTTTAGCGCCTCTCAAGAAATATGTTAATTAGCTATAAATTATGCAAAAATCATTGATTATGGGCTCCAGAAAATCTTAACTCGCGCCAAATACAGATTGATACCCGCAGGTTTTTCTTCAGATCTTCTGAAAATAAGTATAAATCATTACAGCCAAGCACATTTCAGCGTAATTTTAGGTCCCCATTTGGAGATCTCAGGCTTCGATTTTAGTGTAATTTTGTAGACCGAACAAGAAGCAAAAATTAGTAAAACTCGATATGTTACTCAAAAATGTGGATTAGAACAACGTTTTGAAGAAATAAACAATTCCTTATCACTCTCTTCGTAACTCGTTTATGAAATGTTGGATTGCAAGAGCTCTTATTTGGGCATGACGACTTTCTGTTCTGTAAAGCTGATGGCTTACACTACGAAATAAACAGTTACCATCACCGACAATGTTTACTGGATTTCGTCCTATTCGAGCTAGTCTTGTGGTCAATACTGACATAATATATTTGAAGTTTTGTTTTTTTGTTTCTGTACTAAGATTGTGACATGTTTCACAATAACTCATTGACCTTCGACTCATTCCCAAGGTCACGTTGTTGGTGCAGGATGTCTGCGAGGTGAGACATGCATTTTGCATTTTTCTTCTATTGTATAAAGCCGCTGGCAAGCCAATCGATTGGCGTTGGCTATCTCCTTGCCTTTCTCTTCTATTACCAAACATATACAGTCGCTGTATAATGAATATACCGCCGTAATAATATCGGCACTTAATTGGTCTTAATTGACCATTTGCGTAATAGACTAAATTTTGATCTAGACAAACATTTCATCACAGCTTGAAAGAGCATCAAAAAATTCGTAATATTCCAAAGTTTCGTTGCGAAATGTTGTAAAATGCGGATAATATAGCCTTGCAAAGTTTGCAATATTCAGTCATTTTAGATTACAAACGAGAAATTGACATCCCAAATACCCTTTGGGGCTGTCAATTTCCAGTTTGTAATCTAAAATGACTGAAACTCGTAAATCTACTTAATGCACTGGGCAATTCATCAATTATAACTTGGCATACATGCATGGTACAGGAAACTTGCAAGGGGTTTCCGAATCGACTAACAAAAAAAAACAAGTAAGGTCAACGCCGATAACAGGGCCGTTCCTAGACGCGATAATGGTGGGG
>CACRXK020000368.1:0-30197 GCA_902702795.2 Paramuricea clavata | reverse complement strand
ATATATTAATGTTCACATACCGTAAAAACATTCGCTTTCAAAAGAAATCCGTCGGGCAGAACACGAACATATGAATATACATACCATACCATATTAATTGTGGTTCTAGAGTTCCAGATAAGTTAAGACACACGTATGCATATACAAAACAACGGTAACTCCGAAAAGGAATATTTTTAGAAAGCGTAAATGCCCGTACTGTTAACTGGAATAAAATTTTCCATTTGATTAAAAAAACCTCTAATACAACCTTTCTGACACAAACTATAACTAAATAAAACACTAACTGATAAACGTAATATATCTGTATGATTTAGCCAGGGCGTATTGCACTAGGACGTTAAAGAATACGAAACTGGGAAAAATACATAAATATAACTTACTCGGAGCAAACTGGATTTTTATATCTGGAATTCTGCTTGATGTTTTTGTAAATATTAAAGGTGATGAATATTCCCAGAGTTTGAATGCTTTTTCCAAGGTCTCATCTTGTACATTTTTTGATAAATATTTGTAATAAATGAAAATGTTCCATGTTATTGTTTTCTTCCTCCACTTGTATGTTGCCGTTTGACCGTTTGAAAGTTGAAATTTAATAGTATATCTTCTGTTACGATGGTGTACTGTCATTTGAAACGGATTGCTAAAACTATTCCCCCTGGCCTTGTCAAAAAAGCCGCATCTGGGAGCTTTCATTAGTTTTATTGTTTCTTCATTTAACTCTCCTGATACTTTCAAACCAAACGAATTTTGAAGGCTTTTGATTCCATTTGTAATGTCGTCGTCGGTGTAAGGATGGAAAACATTGTGTTTTGTTTTGTCCCGTGAAGGCATGTGTGGTTTGCGTTTTTGAGAAAGGATGAGACTTCTCGCGTCGGGTTTGTCATCTAAGTGACCATATCGCACAAGGTATTGCTAAAAAGTTTAAAAGACTCTCTTTAAACATATAAAAATTTGAAAATATTAAGTGTTTCTTATTTTCATTATTCTCATGAAAACACGAAGTATGACCGTCAAAGAGATTGTATACATCATCAATCCTGTCGCTTTTTGTGTTTATATATATATATATATGGAGTTCGAGATTTTGCACGTTTGCGTGTTTCAGATTTATCTAGCCAACGTCTAATTATAGAACGTCGACCTAGTAGGTGTATCTCAGTTATACAACACGGCTGCTCATGCTGTCTATGACCAGTGATATTGTCATGACACTGGTAAAATATGCTGCCACTTTCGCTAATTTATATGATTATCAGGTAGACGTAGAAATGAAATATTTGCACTTGACTGAGCTACGGTTGAATTGCGTTGAAATTCGCTTGATCATATAAACCTGTGTATTTGGTCAGTGGTGATGACGACTAGGAAAGTTTTTTTCTCAGAACGTCTTGGTCCAACCATAGCCCTATAGAAGGGGAGATGGCTGTGAAACTCATTATAAAATAACAATATATCTCACTGATCTAGTGTTAGTCAACGTTTATTCATGAATTCGGTCCTTCACCGCCACGTGTGTATTGTAGTTTTTCTCAACTAATCAATAGCAATGTTTTAGGAAAGTTACCTTATGCGTGACTCGAACAATAGGATAAATTGGAAATTGCTATATTGGTGGATTTGGCGGCATGCAGAAATACAATACATGCGTGACGGTGAAGGATCGTATTTATGAATAAAGTTAACGTTGACTAACATAGATAATGAGTTATATTATTATTCTAAAACAGAAGTTTCACAGCCATCTCCCCTTAAATAGCCACAGGCTATATATTATATCAGGACAGTTTACGTCGGAAATTAAGGATGAAAGTATTTATCAAAACAGAATTTCTAACTTCGGATGGTAAGTTATTCAAAAGTTTTGCACCACTAGGCCTATAACTAATATTTTTTTTACTGTTTTAGTAGATATACGCAAATTGTAATTATATTGAGAATCGATTGGATTTTGAAATGATTCGATTAGAATAGCAGGTGCGTTAAACTTAATTACAATGGCCGATAGTGCCTGCAGTGTTATATAATGAGCAGATGTGTTTTTTGTTTTCGTAGACGCAAACTCGACAAACCATTGAGGCACCGCAGGCTAAGTTTTTAAATGGCGGCCGTTCGTCGAATGGGCAAAATGTTTCAAACAACGAATTGACGGAATTGTACCTGTTTTCTATGGAATTTGCATTGTGTCCGACTCTGGACATTTTCTTGCTAGTTTAGTTAATGCATTTTTCTTGGTGCACGACTCTGAAAATCCAAAATTTGGATCGTTGAATTTCCGTGAATCATAATATACTGAATATAAACGAGCCAAAGACAATTTCAAGGTATTTTATAACTGAAACTACATAATTCGTAATATATAACTAACTACAATAATTGTTAAGTTCTGGTATAGGTAATGAGAACCATACTGGTTTCATATCAATACGCAATAGACACATAAACACACTAAACGAACTCAGTTTGCCAGAACTATGTTTTCCTCTTGTATATTTATGTTATTTCTACAAGGTGGTCTATATACGTCACATCATCATACCTTGACGTCTATATATATATTTCTTATCTTACTTACCAAACCCAAACATTTCTCGTAGCTGGTACCGACATTGTTATTCAGTTCTATTGCTAGTCTCATGTGTTTTACCCTCTTATAAAGTTGTTCATTCATTCTCTCATTCCTTCATTCATTCATTCATTCATTCATTCATTCATTCATTCATTCATTCATTCATTCATTCATTCATTCATTCATTCATTCATTCATTCATTCATTCATTCGTGCATTCATTCGTTCGTGCATTCATTCATTCATTCATTCATTCATTCATTCATTCATTCATTCATTCATTCGTGCATTCATTCGTTCGTGCATTCATTCGTTCATTCATTCATTCACCTCAAATGTGTGTATTTTAGCTACAAGTAATTTACACACTTTAAAATGTGTAAAATTGCACACTTTCATGCAAATATAGGTGTGTAAAAGATATGTAAAATACACATATTTTTATCCTAATACACCTTAATTAAGGTGTTTAAAAAACACGGTAAAAGTTGTGTAATACCGACAAGAAAGATGTGTCAAACCTACACCTTCTGACCTTCATATTAAATAATGTATGAGTTAACTTACTGCTTGAACATGCCTACGCACATGGGTATAAGGGCACACTATGATATTACCATATTATTGTAAGGAAAATTATATTATATAATAACTACAGTGAAACACGCAATTTGATTGGTCAACAGCCGTGCAGGATCAGACAATCCTGCACGGGAAATTCTGAACAGAAATTCTTGCACATAATTTTACAAATATACTCGCATTGTAAAGTTTCATTGTACAATACCTTTCGACTTTGAAGTAAGTTTCCAATTATTGAGACGTTGGTTTAGTTGTATGAATAAATTTCTGATCGATACATTGCTATTCAGCAAGTAGCAACGCGAGTAGCGTTGAAATTCATCAGACCATGGCATGTAAGTACAATGACATCTCTCGCTTCAAAGTTGATCAAACGCTTCGCAATCTTCACATATTCAGGTCGAGAATCTTGAAAACTACTTTGGCTCTCTGTTTAGCGGGTTTTCCATTTCAAATTTCGTATATTTTATCGAAAAAGTCTCTGTATTTTCGCTGTATATTTTCGCGAATTTGCGATCAAATTCTGTTCACATATGTTGTTGTTTTCAATAGCGTGGAGTAGCGATTCTCTGATTGGTTAATTCACGAATGTTGTGAGAACTGCACATTTCATCAGTAATATTAATCGCGTTAAGCGTCGTTTCACTGTAGTAATTTTATAAAACAATTACCAAATGGTTTTCCCGTGCAGGATAGCATGATCCATGCACTTGGGATGTTGCTCGACTTTCGGAAAGCGTAAAAATACACTCGCCTACGGCTCGACTTTTACGCTTTCCGAAAGTCTCGCAACATCCCGCGTGCATGGATCACGCAATCCTGCACGGAAAACCATTCGGTATTCCTTTACTGTATCGTGTGCGCCATAATTCCATCGTAATATTTTTTGGTAAAATCCTACTTACCACAACCTTGAGGTCGTTCTTGTTTGGTTTAGCGACATTGTCACGTGTCAAAGATGGTATTGGTGAACTAGCTGTTACCAATGTTGGTAACATTGTCAGAAAGATTGCCAGATACATTTGTATCTTGGTCATTTTATTAGTCTAACCGTAAGGTATCGTCATATATGAATATCATGCCGTGCATTACTATCAGTCATTTATACATAAACATCGTATGTTTTTACGTCATCAGCTATTCCCCATTGTTTTACAATGGCGAATCACGGCACTCAACAGGGATAATAACATATATATAATCGAAATTTAAAATGTTGTTAATTTTGCAGCCAATTTTTACCTAGACTTTTGGCAAATTTCATAGGAATTGTGTTATATCCTAAATAGATTTCCAGTTAATTAACGGAAATTAGTATAATTACATAGGTGATTATTGAGAATTCTCCACGCTGATTGGCTGCCGTTGAGGTGATTATAGCGCGATAATCACCTAAGTGATATTCGAAATGCCGGCCGAGAGTTTATCTATTGCTCGAGTGTCGAGGGTTAAATGTCGAGGGCGAGGGTAAAAAGTCGAGGGTGAGGGTAAAATGACAATTGGTAAAATGGTGTAATAAATGTACTTTTCCTTATTGGCCCTGAAGACTGGATACGAAACCAATATCACATGTGATGCTTTCGTCTTAATAAAATTTTTAACATGTCATTTCATCAAATTCATTTATAGCAATTTGCTGCCTTTCACTGCAGACACATAAGCGGAATTTTGACAGCCTGGGGCCGGTTGTATAAAAAAGTGATTAAAGTTAACTATGGTTAAGTGCAAACGTCATCCAATAAGAAGCGCGTATTTGAGAGTTAATCACTATTTAACTACAAAGTGATTAAAAAAGTGATTAAGAGTTTTATACAACCGGCCCCAGCTCCGGGCTCTTGTAACCTTGCTTGCGGCAACTACCGTCGCTTGCAACTAAGGATGATGATCGCAGATAACACATTGTCTATTCTCATGACAAAGTTCAATGTTTTTACCGAGAAACTTCAATGTTTGTGATAATCATTTGATGGTTTCAATGCCGGATGATTCCAGCTATAGGCTAATTTTGATCTAGGCAAGACATGAGGACAAAATCCATCACCACAGCTAGAAAGAGCATGCTAAAATTAGTAAAATTGCAAAGTTTGCCCGCGAAAAATGTTGTAAAATGCGGAAAATATCACCTTCGGAATTTGCAAATTTTGCATTAATTTTTATCACGCGCGGGAAAATGCACCACTTTCGGCCCAAATATGGATTTTGTTCTTCTTGCCTAGATCAAAATTAGTCTATAGCTGGAATCATCCGGCATTGAAAACATCAAATGATTATCACAAACATTGAAGTTTCTCGGTAAAAACGTTGAACTTTGTCATGAGAATAGACAATGTTTTATCTGCGACTGTCTGTCAAAATTCCGTTTATGTGCTACATTGAAAGGCAGCAAAATTTAATGAAATGACTTTTAGCAAGATGAAAGCATCACGTTTTTATATTATTGACGTTTCGTACCATGCAGTTTGTAGTTCAGCCGTTGAGTAATACGGAACGGCTATATATTGTGTTAATTAAAAATGTTTTGACTTTGTTGTTTCTGATGACATTTTTGTTGACTCTCGACTTTTTGCTGTCGACTCTCGACTTTTTACTCTCGACTCTCGACTTTTTACTCTCGACTCTCGACTTTTTACTCTCGACTTTTTACTCTCGACTTTTTACTCTCGACTCTCGACTTTTACTCTCGACTCTCGACCTTTACTCTCGACTCTCGACCCTCGACTTTTAGATACACTCGTTTTTATTCACCGATAATCACCTGCATGGCCTTCAGCGAATAATTGTTAATTAATCCTCATGCATCCGGGATCTTTATGTATAACATTTTAAAAATGTGACCTTTAAATATATAACGTCACGATTATACATAAAAATATCACTCGACTATGATTGGTTGATTTTAATGCAGTTAATCTCAAACAGCAGTACAAAATTCTGTAACAACAGTGCAGAAATCTGTAACAATTAACTGGTCCGATCCGTGACATGAGTGAGGGGTCTTCTTTAGTGAAATGAAAATTTCGATACCGAGTTTTCGCATTTTCTGAAAATTTGGTCTTTTCCGATCATAAAAATACCAATCTTGTTGAAAAATTCGAACCAGAGTTTGTTAATTTTACGATTAAAGTTCGATTTTGAGGCTATCTACTGGCGAAATTCCTGACATTCCATCGCGCGGCCAATGACGTATGCAGTGTGACACAGTGCGATCTTTCGATATGTAAACACCATGAAAATTATAGCTTCGTCGGGGTAGAATTTGGTTTCGAGAGATTTTGAAGAAAATTCAAACGAATCCACTTTCTGTAGACATCGCTTTCAATGTATAGATACAATATAATTACATCATGACGAGTCGTAGCGTATACGCGGCCGAAATCAAAATGCAAATTCGATGAGACAAGAGACCATGTCTACGCCAATGAAAATTGATATCATGTTTCTCGTCCCCGCCCTACAGAAGCCGAGAGGCGACAGCATAAAATTACTTTTGTATTTTACATTTTTGTGTTTTATATTTTGTATTTTTGTGTTTTATATTTTGTATTTTTGTGTTTTATATTTTGTATTTTTGTACTTTATATTTTGTATTTTATATTTTGTATTTTATATTTTGTATTTTATATTTTGTATTTTATATTTTGTATTTTATATTTTTGTGTAATTATAATGTTCTTAGACGTGGGATTATAGGCATTTAGTAATACAAATTGTGATATTTAACAACAATGTCAAACATGATTACAAGCTATAGAGACATTGTATTTTACTGCGCGAAATGCGTGTTACATACTGAACGCTTGTTTAAATAAAGAATATATCGCGCGTATGTCAATAACTGAGATACGCATATTTTACACGCGATGCGCCGAACCCGTAATACAACGATATATAAGTACGACAGATCTAGAAGAGCGGCGTCTAAACTCTAAATCAGTTGCCGAACTTGTGCCGTAAGAAATGAAGCGCTTGAAAATGTCGTCGTCTGAACCGAGCCTTATTACGGGAGCAATGCTAATGTCTGCATGGCGAATTCGCGGTATGCGTATCTTAGTAATGCGCGCGCGATAAATAACTGCTCTTTAATAAAATGTCTCTATAGCTTGTAATCATGTTTTGACATTGTTGTTAAAGTATCACAATTTGTATCACTAAATGCCTATAATCCCACGTCTAAGAACATTATAATTACACAAAAATATAAAATACAAAATATAACTAAATATAAAACACAAAAATACAAAATATAAAACACAAAAATACAAAATATAAAACACAAAAAAACAAAATATAAAACACAAAGTACAAAATACAAAAGTAATTTTATGCTGTCGCCTCTGGGCTTCTGTACCGCCCGCATGGGATTTATCTGCCGCACGAAAATTTTTCATTATTCATTATTTTTGAAAAATACTCTTAACAAAACACCAAATTGATCTCCAGATCAAAGTTTTATTGCTGCATTCCGCAAGCGCAACTCAAATTGTATCTCATAGGCGTACGGGCTCATTTATTTTTTTTGGGGGGGGGGCGGGCTGAATTTGCTCGAATGACATGACGTCATAGATTTCGTGACGTCATCATAAAATTATATAATCTAAGAAGACTACAAATGAAAGGCTTTCCTTTGAAGATTGATGTAAAAAGAAATATCTCGTCCCTAGCCATTTCAATTATAATCTAAATATATGGCATTACGATTCACAAAGAAAGAGAAAGTAATTACTAACGTAACAACATTTTTTGGTATAAAATGGGTAATTGGACAAGTACTGGTGCAAGACAATGTGTAGCCTAAATAATGAGAGGACTAGTATTCCAAAAATTGTTGTTCTTAATTTCTTAACTCCGACCCCTGTAATGAACATGTACGTAAAAACCTAGGGAAATTACAATTATGTAGAAACTAAAATAGGTGGAAATTTTATGGGACACGATAAAAGGCGAGGATAAGGATCGAGAGATTAAAGTTAAGGAGGAAGGCAACCCTGTCCGCATTTCGACTTAAAGATGGTGTAACATTTTCACTGTCCGTCACCGTATTCTGTTCACTATTTTCCCTGAGCTGTGACAGTGAATTTAATTCATCAATATCAATGAACGTTGTCATTGGTTCCGTTTGGTCTTCGCTCATAGGTTCCTTCACATTTTTCTCAGATAGATCTTCATCAAAAGACACCGTGAGTCCGTGACTGCAGAATCTTTACTACCACTCGATTCAGTTCCAAGTAGGGTTAGGTCATATTGCAGGTCATTGTCCTTGGTTGTCATGTTACTTTTTACAAAGAAAGTATTGATTTTCGACTGGGATGAATCCAATGATTCCATCACTGGATGACATTTTACTTCTTTTCCATTGTGAACAAATCGAGAATGCACCTCTTTATAATCGCTGTCGATTTCCTTATTGCATTCCTCGCACCGAACGCGATGTCCGTACTGTCTTTTACGAGATGCCATTGTAATCTTCTAGGCGATTGTTTCTATAGCGATCGTGGAGTTAATGGTTATATAGTTTAATAGTTGTATAGCCTACATTATGCTAGGTAAAACTGCTGAATATAGGCATGAATACAGTAGTGACATTTTATTAGTAGCCATAGCAATTGTTCATTCGTTCTAGCCGTTTCTGTGGGGATTTACGTCTGTGGTATGTGCGCAAAAATCAAAACCAACCTTGACCTTTAGAAATTACTCGCCAGAGTGCCTCTATTTTTCATGTCAGCCCTGGTATTAAAGTCATTAAATTAAAATGAATTATAGACCGATGTAATTCAGATTTTTATGGGGTTTTTTACTGGGTCAAGGAAATTATTGACAAGCTTAAGCAGAATTCAAATACAAAAAATAATGAAAAATGAAGAATGAAAAAATCCCGCTCCAAATTTTTGAAAATTGTGGACGAGAAACATGATATCAATTTTCATTGGCCCTACGCATTATTATTATTATTATTATTATTATTATTATTATTATTATTAGTTTCCCAAGGGGCCGTTGCACAATACATATTTACAAAAAAGGTTGGGTTAATAATTACAATTAGTATATAGTAATTACAAATTACACATTACACATTACACATTACACATTACACATTACACATTACACATTACACATTACACATTACACATTACACATTACACATTACACATTACACATTACACAGTACACATTACACAGTACACAGTACACCACATAATCAAATGATAAGACTTAAGTATTATGTTGAGGTCTGTCCCGAAGCAAGGTTTTAAATGCGTTTAATGACAAGCAATTGCTTTTCATTTCTACTGGTAATTCATTCCAAATTTTTGAGTCTTGGAATCCGGAATCCAGACAGTGGAATCCGGAATCCAAATAACTGAGGAATCCGGAATCCAAAGCCCAGATCGTTCTGCAATCCATTGTTTTATTAATTTAGAAAAGAAAAGTATTTGTTGTAAACATATTTGTTCGTATGTCACTGGACCCAATTCATTTTACCCTGAGAAAATTATCAAGTGACCCGCCCAACATGGCCTCCCGTGCAACAAAGCAAAGTGTTGCGAGTAAGAGAAGTGGGGAGAAAGACAATGACAAAAGGCGCAAGGAAGTAATGCGAGAATTTGTAAGGGAATACGGCAGGGGTGTGAGACAAAAAAACGTTCGTTCAAAGAAGAAAAAGACTACAGGAACCCTTCCGTATTGCTTGGACATGAGACCAGCCGCCGTTACCGCCTCGGAAGAAGTGGAGGACATCGTGTTAGAATGCCAGGCTGTCAATGCGCCCAACGTTAATCGAGGCAATTCAGTACGGGTTAGGGTTCTGTACCGCATGGATGACGTCGTCGCCATCATCCACAATTTAAGAAGGGAACCATCCCCGTACTGGCCGGGTTAGCTATTCTTCTGGAGGACGTTTGCGTCAAAGCTGACAGTGGAAGGTTCTTGAGAAACAATATGACAGGTATAGTATTGTGACGTACAGGTCACATGACTAGTCACGGGACAGTGAACACATGTACTGTTGTTGTATCGAGCAAGGAAGGCGAGGACGGATCTAGGACATTCACTGATTCACATTAATCATTTAAATATATTATTTTATTACAAACCGACTTCATTATATTTGGCGACGAGGATTATTTTCAAGAAATATGGCAACGAAACTTACGCATTTAGCACCACCGCCTGCTTTTGATGCCGAAAGTGACAAGTCGTCCTTAGCTCAACGATGGAAAGACTGGCGTGAAAGATTTGACATGTATATAGCGGATGCCAAACAAAAGCGTGCTCTCCTACTCTACGTTTCTGGTCCCGCAGTTCATAAGATTTTCAACACATTAACCGATACTGGCACAGATTATAAAACAGCTGTGGAGAAACTCGATAGTTATTTTCAACCGCAGAAAAATGTAATTTACGAAAGATATGTATTCAAACAGACCCGACCTAGCCCTGACGAATTGGTTGATCATTTCATTACACGTCTTCGACAGCTAGCGGATACATGTGAGTTTGCGAGTGTAGAAGATGAAATTCGAGATCATTTTGTAATCACTATAATTGGGCGTCAAAGGTATTTCGTGCGAAATTACTTCGTGAGCCGACACTCACTCTCGAAAAGCTACAAGAACTAGCCCGGGCACAGGAAACCGCTAATCGTCATGCCAGTGTCATGGCCGACGAAGAAGATACCAAACTGAATCGACTTACAACCAATCGTTCTCGAAGTGGCGACCAGAACGAGTCATTTCAACAAGGAAGCAAAACAGCGAATATATCCGGAAAATACACTGGTAACTGTTTTAACTGTGGTAGCAACTATTTTCCAGGTCACAAACAAGTTTGCCCAGCACAAGGAAAATCATGTCGTTCGTGTGGAAAGCTCAACCATTTTGCCCAAAGTTTGCCGCAGTTCCCCAATGCGAAAGCCAGAATTTCGTGCGCAAAACAGGGAAAAATGGAATGAAATCGACAACTCTATTAAAGCAATCATAACAACGCCAAGAGAAACCGGAACCGGAAGTTCGGCGAATGACGATAGCGACGAATACACCTTCACCTTCACCTTGACCCAAGATCAATCCAAGTTCAGTCCAAGTCCAACGAAGGTAACCAAAACAAACAAGGGTGTTTTCGTGACGGTGAAAATAAACGAAACGGATATAAGATTAGTTCTTGACTCTGGTGCAACAACAAATATTTTAGACTCTGAAAGTTTTGAACGTATTCAAAAGAACAATGCGAAACTCCAACTGGAACCTACGTCAATCAAAATATACCCATACAACTCTACAGTTCCTCTACCCACTACCGGCAAGTTTGAAGTTCAATTTTGTAATGGTACAAAAACTACATCTGCAACATTTCATGTTGTTGAAGGAAATTCTGGGTCATTGTTGGGATACGAAACAGCAACAGAACTGGGACTTTTGCATGTTAATGTCAACCAAACAACAACCATGCCTATTTCTACATCAAGCAACACGTCTGATCTGGTCGCAAAGTTTCAGCACTATTTACTGGCATTGGTAAACTGAAAGATTATAAACAAAAGCTACATCTTGACCCTAGTATACAACCGGTTGCCCAAAAACCTCGGCGAGTACCATTTCACTTACGTAAGCAAGTATCTGCCCGAATTGAAGAATCGGAAGCACTCGATATCATAGAACGTGCATCAGGTTCTACATCGTGGGTATCGCCTATGGTCGCAGCACCTAAACCCCACAACCCATCTGAAGTTAGAGTATGTGGTGATTATCGACAACCCAACCGAGCCATAATTCGAGAACGGCACCCTATTCCCACCGTGGAAGAGCTCATGGAGGACATGACTGGTGCTTGTGTCTTTTCAAAATTAGATCTTCGCGCTGGCTACCATCAAATTGAATTGGAAGAAGAATCGAGATCTGTTACCACCTTTTGCACACATGAAGGCTTATATCGATATAAGCGACTACCCTTCGGCATCTCCTCTGCGTCTGAAACAGTCACATCAAGGTCTTCATGGCGTTCGTAACATAGCGGATGACCTCATAGTTTGGGGAAAATCCCAGGAAGAACATGATCGCAATCTTGAAGCTTTGTTCCAGCGCCTAGATGCCAAGGGCCTCACATTGAATGGTGATAAATGTGAATACAACCAACCAAGTTTATGGTTTTATGGTTACAGTTTGTCCAAAGATGGTCTATCTGCTGATCCCAAGAAAGTTGAGCCCATAGTCAAAACGACAACTCCACAGAATGTTGCTCAGCTCCGAAGTTTCCTTGG
Source organism: Paramuricea clavata (assembly GCA_902702795.2). Lineage (NCBI taxonomy): Eukaryota > Metazoa > Cnidaria > Anthozoa > Malacalcyonacea > Plexauridae > Paramuricea > Paramuricea clavata. Next base: position 17,790 of record CACRXK020000368.1, on the reverse strand, counting down.
TCTAGCTAACTACTGCGCTCGTTTTATCAAGGATTTTGCCACTCTTTCAGCACCTCTGAACGAACTGACCAAGAAGTCAACAAAATGGCAATGGACTGTCATCCACCAACAAGCTTTTGAGAAAATTAAGACTGCAATTGCAGAGGATTGCAGCATGGCTTTCTATGATCCTGCCAAAGAAACAACCCTGACTGTTGATGCAAGTCTGTCGGTCTTGGGGCCATACTGTCTCAGATACAAGAGGATGGTACCATACGCAACATTTCATATGCAAGTCGCACCCTTACCCCCACTGAACGCCGCTACTCGAAGACAGAAAAAGAAGCCCTTGCAGTGGTATGGGGCTGTGAACGCTTCCATTTGTATCTTGTAGGTAAAGAATTTACCCTCTACACTGACCATAAGCCACTTTAACTGATTTATAGCCCTAAATCCAAACCACCACCACGCATTGGGAGATGGCTTCTCCGAATGCAGCAGTACTTGTACCAAGTGCAATACCGACCAGGATCGTCAAAACCTGCTGATGTGTTATCCCGTCAACCAACAGAAATTTGTGAATGGTCTGCTAACACTGCGGACAAGTATATCAACTTTATTGAGAGCCATGCTGTCCCCAAATCAATGGCTCTAGAGGAGATTGCTTCTGAGACAAGTACTGATTCTGAGTTACAAGCTGTGATTAAAGCAGTGCAGACAGGACACTGGTATTCTGAGTTACAAGCTGTGATTAAAGCAGTGCAGACAGGACACTGGTATGAAAAAAATGATCCAAACTGCAGGTATGTTACAGCTTATCATGAACTGTCTATTACTAACAATGGTATACTTTTACGTTACACTCGAATTATTATTCCAAAGTTTCTTCAGAGTAGAACTTTGGCCATTGCTCATGAAGGGCACCAAGGTATAGCAAAAACTAAAGCACTATTACGCACTAAAGTGTGGTGGCCTGGTCTAGATACTGCTGTAGAAAGTCTTGTAAAATCATGCTAACCTTGCCAGTCAGCAACTATCCAAGCACCACAGCCAAAGGCTCCGTTAATCATGACTGATATACCATCCAAACCATGGAGCGTAGTATACGCTGATTTTTGTGGTCCATTTCCCACAGGAGAAACTGTTCTGGTCGTTATTGACGGTTACTCTCGATATGTGGAGGTAGAAATAATGAAAAGTACGACCACTACAGCAGTTGTTTCGCGTCTCAAAAAAATATTCGCCAGACACGGTTACCCAGATGAATTGACAAGCGACAATGGGCCCCCATTTAACGCTGCAGATTTTGATGCTTTTCTAAATCAAATCAATCACTTTGTAGCACACCATGGCCAACAGTTATGAACGGAGTGCGGAATTCAGAAGTTATCACGGAAGTTTTAAAATCAGTATATAAACTTTTGATAACATTTTTGATGTGTTAATAATAATAATAATAATAATAATAATAATAATAATAATAATAATAATAATAATAATAATAATAATAATAATAATAATAATACTAATAATAATAATAATAATAATAATAATAATAATAATAGTAATCATAATCATAATCATAATAACAATGAAAACTTTATTAATAATTACAACTTTATTCATCATTTCATTATATACAACAATGCTTTTGTTATCAATGACTATATTATATAATCTGTTCTTTGGGTATAATTAAAAATGTTTGTTGATATGTACAGTTAAGTTTTAAAAACAAACTCTGGAACATATACCGCTACATAATTAAAATATTTACCGCTAAGGAGCTAAATAACTAAACTAACATATTCCGCTAAATAACTAAACAATTAAATTTTGTATATTGTACAATCTAAATTGTTTGAGAGATAGCACTCTCGGCGTTCTCAATGTTAAAACCAATGTTCCTAATATCATACATGATTTTCCTTGCCCTTGAACCCCTCAGGCAGGTAAGTGCCGATCTCAATAAAGCGAATGAGGTTCTGGCTCTTATCCAACTCATAGTTGTCGCATAATCTAGTTCTCCTTTCTTTATGGCTACCAACTTCATATCCGTGCTATTACATTGTATGGAAAGGTTTTGCTTTTACCAATGGTAAAATATATTTTTATAAGTAAGTGTCTGATTGCTTGATCTCTTGGTTGGTTGATTGAACACGTCAATTGAACAGTTCATTAATTGATTGATTGATTTTATTATTTAGTCCTTTTCCGTTTATACTGTTCAGTAAACTTAACTAATTTAACGAATATTGTGAAGAAGGATCCGCAGTAATTGGCTGTAGCTGTTGCGGAAATCCTGCCTTGTTTATATATATGGTAATTTGATGTTTCTTCTTAATATTGTTACCAAGGCAAAGTTAGATAAATTAAAAATTAAATTAACTCTGCCAATCGACTGTGGTATCTCACACATTCTTTGCCCATACCGCCTGTGGTGGTGAATACGAGTGGCGTAAATGTTCCTTGCTCTATTTCGAGGACTCTCCTTGCATATAGGCGCTTCTTCTCGTTTTCGTGTATCTTGTAGACTTGGCGTAGCTCCAGTTCCTTGTACGAATCAGCATTGGGATGACAAACCCTTACATCAAAAAAGGCTGATCGTTGACTTTCCCAGAACCCACGCGCACGAATGTCGAGTCTAGCATCAGGTGCTCTGTTGGAGCCGCCATTTAGTTGCTCTCCCGAGATGTCTTGTAGGACAGGCTCAACTTGGACTTCACTACAGACAATGTTGAGAAGTTCCGCTTCCAGATCTCTTAACTCACTGTGGCGCATTATTACAAAGCCTCCACATTTTCAGATCATGGCATGGTCAAGCGTGAAGGTATCCCCACATACACATATGGAGGGAATGTCGTCGATTGGCCAATCATAGCGCAGCTTTACGGCGTCCCGAAATTCTCTCTTATTCAAGTTGAATCCCTGTTCTTTTAGGGGAAGTGCTGTGAGCCACACAGATGATCCTTTTTCCGAAGCCACATCTAATATACGCTGAATTCTTGGTGGTGCACTCTCTCTAATACGTTCTGCCCTCTCCTCCCACTCTTGCACTCTTTCTTTTCTAACGGCTTGTTGCGCTGATTTTATATGCGACTCGTCGGGTAGCTGATGTAACTGCGCTACAATCTGATCAACAAGGGGTGCTGTCACTCTTTTTGACGACACATACTGACGTTCTGCCTCAAGACTTGGATTTTCCAAGCCCAGACCACCCAGACGTGCTGGAAGTGCTAGAATGTCCCGATCGAGTGGATTGCACTGGTAATCTGTGATAGCGGGGATGAGAATCTGCGATATTGCCTTTTCGAGTGGCTCTAGTAGGTCCTGGATGACTGGCAGGGTTCTTAGGAAGTAGGTCCAACGATGTTTCAAACCAAATGTGTATGCGGCATAGGACACTTGTGGTTGGGACAGTGCAAATTCGGCTAATGCTGTCACTTAGTTGACCCAATTAGAGACCTTCTCATTTACATATTCCTCCAGATACTCTCGTGAACCTAGCGCTGCTCCCAGATGTTTCTGCCCATGCACTGTTACATTGATATTCGTTCCATGGAAGACTTCTCTCACATTTTCGTCTTTTTCGGGCTTAACAATAATCCAGCATTTCTCGTCTTTCGGAAAATATCCCAAGTTTGGACCAAGAGTATTCAATGCATCCTACCAATCTTTGATTTGTGTCACACGACCAGCTCCACTCGCATCGTCTGCGAACCAACACTGCTTCACGGTAGATGCGGCCTGTAGACTCGTGATCAAAGGCAGGGTACTTATCGCATAAAAGGCCATTGCCAAAGGATCTCCTTGTGTGGTTCCTTCTGCTGACGCAATCTCTTTGCCGCCAACAATAAACAGCCGAGCTGGCTGTCTGTAGGTATTTATAGCGTAGGCAGCGATTATCGGACATAACACACGGATGTTATGCAGAGCCACAGATCTGTTGAGTGCATTAAATGCATTAGAAGCATCGATAAGTAAAACAGCATCAATGTCATCAGCTTCAAACAGGGTGTTCATTGCGTGTATTGCAGCCTCACTTCCAGGCATAATTGTAACGATCCACTTGCTTCCACAACGTCCTTCTTTGCAAAGCTCATAACACATTTTGCACTTATCCTTCTTATTACCTCTCCTACTCCGATAGGACTTACCGCACCTTCGCCTTTGTCTAGGGGAATTAAACGACTAGCAATCAAATCAAATCAAATCAAATCAAACTTTATTTACCCACGGTACTATTTCACAAAGACAAAAACTAAAATATTTACAAGATGTGATCTTCCAATAGGCCGTGCTATATATGTATGAATAATTACATGCAATTATAAAAATATTTTATTAAGTTAATACAATAAAATCGAAGAGAAAAGAAAAAAGATAAATTGATTATCAAGAATTATTACGACTATTTGACACTAGAGCCCTTTTGAAGGTTGACAATGAACCCATATTTTTTATATTAGGTAATAAATCATTCCAAGCTACAGCTCCTCTGTACGAGAATGATTTTTTACAAAAGTTGGTACTTGGCCTCGGGAGTGCAAAGTTAAATTCAGTCTGCCTAGTTTTATGATTATGAAGTGTACTGGTTTTCGTGAATAAATCAATTAGGTAATCAGGCACCATATTATTATTTACCTGATACATAGTAGTACATAATTGATTATTTCTTCTGAGACTTAAATTAGGTAAATCTAATTCTTTAAGTATATCGGCTGATCTAAATTCATACCCACGCTTTGTAATGATACGTGCTGCTCTATTTTGTAAACGTTGCAACTGGTTTTGAAGGGTAATTCCAAGACAACCCCATACTTGCGAGCAGTAATCAAAGTGTGGTTGAATTAAAGTTTTGTAAACTGTTACTAGAGTCCTTACATCAACAAAATCTCTTAATCGTCTAAGAACGTAAAGACCCTTGTTCACTTTCTTTGTAATTAGATCTGTTTGAGAATGCCAGGTTAAGGTCTCATCTACCATCATACCCAGTGATTTAGTAACGGTTACTCGTTGAATAGGCGTATCTCCAATTTTTATTTGCAATTCGGAGTTACACTGTTTAAGTTTTTTATGTGATCCAATAAACATATATTCAGTTTTGCTTTTGTTCAGGCTCAGCTTGTTGGCCGCCATCCAAACTGAAATATTTGCTAGGTCATCATTTAACGTTTCAAAAATTACTTTGACATCCTTATTTGCCGTTCCTAATTGAGTATCATCAGCAAACATGTCACAATCCGCACTTTTTAAGCAATTTGGCAAGTCATTTATGTAAACAAGAAAGAGTAAGGGTCCAAGAATTGAGCCCTGCGGAATACCAGTAATTATTGTTCGTGGTTCAGACAGTTTGCCATTAACTTGACAATACTGGGTACGATTAGACAGATAGGACCTAAACCAGTCATGCGCCTTTCCTCTCACTCCATACAAATATAATTTTTTTAATAAAATACCATGGTCAACGGTATCAAATGCTTTTTTTAGATCTAAAAAGACAACTCCATTGATTAACCCTTCATCCATATTTTGATACCAATGGTTTGTCATTTTTAACAATGCAGTAACAGTGGAGTGGAGAGGTCTAAAGCCATGTTGTGCATTAGTTAGTATGTTTGCCCGTTGTAAATAGGAATATACCTGGTTATGTACGAGTTTCTCCATTGTTTTGGCAATTACCGAAATAATAGATATAGGTCGATAATTATCCATATTAGATTTAGGGCCACTTTTGTAAATTGGGGTGACTCTTGCATTTTTCCACTCACATGGAAATATGCCGGTGGATATAGACCTATTAAATATTGTTGTCAGCGATTTAGCAATGTAAGGTGAGGCCAGTTTAATAAGTTTAGCTGGTAATCCATCTAGGCCCGATGCCTTAGTAGATGATAATGATGATAATAACTGGCAAACTTCCTGTTCAGTTATTTCACAGAAAATAAATTCCTGCATTGATTCACTGATATAACTCTCTGGTGGAATAGAGCAACTTGAGAGGTTTTGGGAAAGAATGAAACCAAGATCAGTGAAATGATTATTAAATGCATTAGGTATGCCTGGAATATTAACCATTTCACCATTCTCGTTACGGATCTCAGTTATATTTTGAGATATTTTAATTATGAATCAAGTTATTAATAGCTTTCCACATGTTCTTAGTATTTCCTTGATTATCCCTAATCTCAACACTATAATGATGGCGAATGGACGACTTAATTAATTTATTATAAGAATTTCTAGCTGATTTGAAGATTTGCCAATCATTTTCATTTTTAGATTTCAAGGCCTTTTTCTTTAATAAGTACTTATTTCGCTTACTATGAAGTATTTGTTTCGTAATCCAAGAGTACGCTTCTTACCGATTTTACGGGTTTTAAGTGGTGCATGTTTATCAATAATTTCAGTAAATTTATTTTTCCAAATATACCACATTCGGTTGGAATCCGTGTATGAATCCAAATTATGGTTTTCGGACGATGCTATATCGCGTAGGAAATTATGTTCATTAAAATTTTTGAAATCACGGAACTCCAAAATAAGTTCCTCTCCTTTTAACGATGGGAATGACAAAATGCCATATATTAAATAATGGTCACTAATCGTTATTTTGGAGTCAGACTCCTGCTAATATAATATTTTCCTTTTTATTGGTATAGAAATGGCCAATTAAAGATACCGAATTCTTAGTTTCCCTTGTAGGTTCGTCTATCAATTGTTTGTATTGATATAAATTAGTAATGAAATTGAGTTCTTTCGTCATATGATCTAGATTTTTGTGTAATAGATCACAATTTATATCACCCAGGATAATGCTCTCTTTCTCTTCCGTATCAATAAGCCGTAGAATGTTTTCGAATTTTGTTAGCAAGTCAATGGGTGAATTAGGTGGTCTGTACCACGTTGAAACTAGAAAAGGTTTGGTTTTATATTTATGAATTTCTATCGTAAGAGCTTCAATATCATGATGACCCAAGTCAGGTCTTATCAAAAAGTTAATTGTATTTCGTATGTAGAAACCAACACCCCCACCAGATCTATTCATATTCTTAAAAACCCAGGTATAGTCCTCCAGGGAAATTAAATCTAGGGGTACATCAGAATCCATTTTAGTTTCATTGATTGCTAAAATATCTAGTTGTTGTTTAGTCATGCATACTCGTAATTCGTCTATATGTTTTAAAAGGCTATTAATATTAAGATTAGCAATTTTGAAGCCACGCTCATTAGGAATTAGATTATCAAGCAAACCAAAATCATATTCGGAGTTTGGCTGTATATGAGGCGAATTTAACGTTGTATCTGAGTTTGGGGTAGGGTTCTCAATCAGTCAATTTGTCTCAGAGGTCCTGATACAGTGTTTAAAGTTTTGGGCAAGTACAGCAGTACCTCTCCTATTTAGGTGCAACCCTCCTTGTTTTAAGTGACTCTTATTAATATTCGAGTGTTTAACAAATTCACATGTTGTAGATAACATGACGATTCGACTAATGAATTTACTTTTTGTACCTTCTGATCATTGTCTTTACGGTCGGATCTCGTTATAATTTCTGATATACTGAGCTTGAGACAAGGGACTTGCTCAGTCGCGGCTTTCCCCAATTCTGAAATATTTTGAGCAATCTCTTCAGGCGATTTCCCAGAGAGGTCGTTGATTGATTGATTTGATTTAATAATTTTGCCACAAAAGAAATTACAAAAGTAACACACAAAGAAAACAAAAAAATTTGTTAAAAAAAAATTGAAATTTGTGGCGAGGGAACCCAAATAGAAGCCAAAAGGCTTATTGGATATTGCATTACCCCGTCATAGTTTAAATAAATATACAGAATATGTACAAGCAGCACACGGAATACAAGATACAAATTAAATGGATATAGTCAAACACTACGGTGGAAATATATAGTAATTGAATGATATACAAATACTTGTAATTAACATGATTATTAAATAAAGTACCAAAATTTAGTACAAATCAAAAAAGTATTTTTTTAGCTTGGACAAAAATGATAGAACTGTTGGAGTATTACGGATATCAGGATCCAATGAGTTAAAAAATTTAGGACCTTGGTATTTTATAGTGAACTGTTTGGTCTTAGTTCTACAAAATGGAATATAGAATTGACCAGCACTACGTAAGTTGCGAGTGTGGACTTGATCAGTAATTGAAAAAAAAATGATAAAGCTTTGTGGGAGGAGATTACTTTTATAAGAAAACATAAACTTACCCAAATTCAAGAAATATATATCATTAAACTTGAGTAAATTTAAAGATTTGAATAAGGGTGATGTATGAGCGTCAAACGTTACATTACATAATATTCTAATGACTTTTTTCTGAAGTAAAATGAGGCGATTAAGATTGGAGGGATATGTCGAGCCCCATATCGTAATACAGTAATTAAAGTAAGGATAAACAAGTGCAAAGTATAGTGTACGCAAAGCAGAACGGATGAGGCAAAAGCTTGATTTGTAAATGATCCCGATGGATTTAGATACTTTACTCGCAATATGGGAAATATGAGACTTCCAGCACAAATGCTCATCCAAAATTATACCCAAAAAGGTGGTTTCTTTAACTCTTATTAATTTATGATTGTTTATTTCAAAAGATAAATCAAGCATCTGCCTCCTTTGCCGAGGAGTAAAGATTATATAACTGGATTTCTTGATATTAATAGTCAATCTATTGGCAAGAAACCATTCAGATAGATTCTTCATTTCGTTTTTGATGACATTATCTAAGGCTGGTAATTCACTATCAGAATAAAATACATTAGTGTCATCAGCAAACAAAATGAATTTGGAGATCATGGAGGCATTACATATGTCATTCATATAGATCAAGAATAGTAGAGGTCCAAGGATTGACCCTTGAGGAACACCGCACTTAATATTATTACTACATGAATGAACACCATTATATTCAACATATTGTTGTCTATTAGAAAAATAATTTTTCACCCATTCAAGGGCCAATCCTCGAATGCCATGATGCTCCAATTTTAGAAAGAGTATTTCATGGTCAACAGTATCAAAAGCCTTGGATAAATCTAAAAATATTCCAATAGTAAACTTTTTATTATCAAATGCAGTTGCAATTTTGTCCAATAAATTAGTTAAAGCATGCGAAGTGGAATGATTTTTTCTGAAGCCATATTGATTTTCAAACAAGATATTTTGCTTATTTAAATAATGCAATAAACGATTATATACAACCTTTTCAAGAACTTTAGAGAACACAGGTAAGATTGAGATAGGTCGATAATTTGAGAAAAAGTTACCCTCACCGGATTTAAAAATTGGTAAAACCCTTGCAACTTTCATCTGGTCAGGAACAATACCGGATTGTATAGATAAATTGACAATGTGGGTGATAGGTTTAGAAATAAAATGAATAAAGTCCTTTATGGTCCACATCGGGATATTGTCGTAACCTCCCGCAGTCCCTGAACATAAGGAACTAACTATTTCAGTTATTTCCGATTCATCGGCGGGTTCGAAAAACAACGAGTTTACAAAATTTCCAGATAAATAGCTGGCTGGTGATTTCTCTGAGCTAGGTACGTTTACAGCTAAATTCGGGCCAATGTTGGTAAAATAGTGACAAAACCTATTGGCGATGTCTAAAGGATTGGTGACATTTAGATTTAAATTGTTATCAGTAAATGTTGATGGCAACGGGGTTCTGCGCTTTTTCTTATTAATGATTTCATTGATAATTTTCCAAGTTGCTTTAATGTTGGATTTATTAGATTCCAGCTTCTCCTCATAATAAAAACGTTTGGAGGTACGTAATACATGAGTAAGCCTGTTTTTATACTTTTTGTACCTATCCTCATTTAGAGGAGTAGGAACACGTAGAAATTTCTTGTACAACTTATTTTTTTTTCTTATGGACTTGTGGATACCCTTGGATAGCCAGGGCTTATTTTTGAACCTTGCTGCTTTAATTCTTTTCAAGGGAAAGGCGGTATTATATATACGCATGAACTCAGAATGAAAACTATCATAAGCATAATTTGGATCATTGTATCCCTCAATATCAGACCATCTGTGATTTCTGAGAAGGTCTTGAAATTTTAACGAGTTAGTCTAACTCCTATCACGGAATGTTACATATGCTTAAACGTCACCATAATTTTCAACTGATTGATCACTAAAATAGCCAAAAATTGGTAAATGGTCCGAAATATCGGTGAATAATAGACCGCTAAATGAATAAGTTTCTAGATTATTTGTGAAAATGTTATCAATGAGAGTAGCAGAATTAGATGTAATGCGAGTAGGCCGAGTAATTAACGGGAAAAACATATTGGAGTACATAATATCGAGAAATTCACCAGTGCGTTGGTGGCTATGATAATTTAATAGATTCAAATTAAAATCACCCATTATGTAGCACATTTTATTTTCTTTAGAAATAATAGAAATTAGTTTGTCTGTATTGTTAATAAACTCATCAACACTTTCATTAGGAGGCCTATATATAACTCCAACAATAATATTTTTCCCGTTTGGTTTATGAATTTCAACGAACATACTTTCAGCACATGCTGTATCGTCAAAAGCAAGGTCATGACGTAAATGAAATTGAAACTCATTTGCTAAATAAAGACCAACGCCTCCACCTATTTTATTGGGCCTATAATTATGTACGAAATTAAATCCGTCAAGACAAGCATGGTGCTCATCTTGGCGAAGCCAAGTTTCCGAAACGCCAATAAAAGAAAATTGATGTTTAATAATTGCAAGCGAGTTTAATAAATTGTCAAAATTCCGAGTTAAGCTTCTAATATTTAAATGGAGAATCGAAAGACAGTTGTTGTTTGGCAACGCTGCCTTGGTAGACAATAAGTCGCTTAATTTGTGTTCAGTGTAATAATCGCAGCTTTGGGATACATGAGAATAATAATTAGTATCCGCATCTAAGTCACCCCATATGGCAATATTACTGTTGTGATCAAACAGCAACGGATTAAACACCAGTGAGGATAACCTATCTTCATCAAATCGTACCGGGCCGTTTTCAAACTCATATAACACCAGATCAAACTCGTCATCATCAAGATGACTAAAAGGAAAATTGAGCATTACAGACATATTAAACCAAAAGATTATAAATTACACGCGATATAATAAAAGTAAAACTTATCTTGAGTCCACTATGGTTGTCGTTGTTGACGAGAGTTAAGGCCAGCTTTAAATTGATCAAAGTCTTTTAGAGTGGAGAAGGAAAATACTTGGGAAGAAGGAATGGCATCTTTCTTTAAAAAGACTTTTCCATACTTCGTCCAGACGTATTTGCAACGATTCTCACGTTTATACTCTTTAACTTTCCATAACAATTCACGAGATTTTTGCGTCAGGCTTTCGTTGATATAGATACGATGTTCTTCAAGAAATCCAAGGTCAGCTGTAGATTTTGTCTACAGGTTACGCCTCATGTAATAAATTTTATCTCTTATATGTCTCTACGGACGAATTTAACGATAATGGGGGGAATTTGACCCTGGCGCGAGGATAAACGATGACTGATTGAAATTTCGTTTTGGTCGAATGCCATTGAATGGTCGGCGAGCTTAACAACCTTTAATATAATTTCGTTCGTATTTTCGCCTTCGGTGACTGGAATGCCGTGGATTTCCAGCATGTCCCTTCGGAAATATTGTTTTAAGTTTTCTATTTCGCCTTCGGAAACATCAGTTTTCTCCTCTAGCAGCTTTACTTTTTCGATTAACTGCAGATTACTTGTACGTAATTCGACGTTTTCGGCTCGAAGCTCACTCATAGAAGTGGCCAAAACATCAAATTTAGAGCCTAGATAGTGCTGGCTTTGTTTAATTTCATCCAAGTCATTTTTGGTCGATCTCGAGAATGTTGAGAATAAGTCATTCAGCTGGTCAAACTGTTTTTTAAGGCGACTGTCCAATATTGCTTCGAGTGTAGCTTTCTCGTTCGGTGATGTCGCACTTTCAGCCATGCTTTTACCATCAGAATTTTCATGTTTTGACGTATTCCTGTTCTTCTTAGGCGGCATTTGATTTTACAAATGCTAAACTAAAGCTTCCACTAGATTAAACATGAAGAATAAGATGGCTAGGCTTAGCTTTTAATGTAGGTTGTAGGTAGTACTTCATATCTTCTGTTTTAGCTCCCGCAAAAGTTCTGAATGTTACTCCACACTTAAGACCTTGTCGGCGCTTTGCCGGCTCTATGTGTTTGATCATGGAGTCTCCCACTATGACTACGTTGGGACGATTTCGGTGGTCAGTCCGTTGTTTCGTTTGATTATCGCGATGTTGAGTTGAATTTTCCCTGTCCATTTCTGTATTGTGTGATTGGTTTTGCTTACGATTGGGTGTCTGCGTTGATCGGTGGGTATTTGCATATATGTATGTTCAACTTCGTTTCTTACAGCATCCCGGGCATTGCGATCGCTTACGTTGTTTTCGTCAAAACTTAGGGCGGAATACCTATTGCTTAAATTAATACTCGGATTAATCACTTCGTTTGTCTGCTGTAAACAATTTGCCATTTGTGGGCACGTTTGTACCATTTCTTCGTTACGATTCGCATTTATCGCGCTTTCTTTGTGATTCGAGTCTTTGTAATTGAGGTATTCGATGAGTAATCGCATAGCAGTAATTAGGGAATCCTTTTCATCCTCAGCGATTTTGGCCTTTCCCTGCAAACCTGCCAAGATATAGCTTAGATTTTTCACTCTCTCGTTCAAGTTGTTGTTATCGCTTTTGAGGTCAATGTTTTCATTTATAAGCTTGTGATTTTCCATCTTTAGATTATCCATTTCTGTATTGTGTGCATTAGCATGTTCGGTAAACAACTTAATGGCTGTCGCATTTGCATTGACGTCTTTGGATATGGCTTCTAATTGACTGTTGAGAGTCTCTAGGGAAAGAGTGCTATTGTCTTTTTGGGAAGAGTGAGTTATGGTCTCATCAACATGGCCGTTCTGGTCGAAATCTTCATTTACAGTGCTCGCCAACTGTACTTGTATAGCAGCTACAGAGAGCAACTTTTCATTGATCTCGTCCTTAGCCTTTCCATTTAACTTGATTGGGTTTCCGGGTACCATCTTATATCGATATCTTCAGCTTTATACTGTTTCGCGTCCCCACCAGGGCAAGACCATACGCCATTCGATAAGTTCAGTACTTCTTTGACAAATGTCTGTAATAATTGATAAGATTCGGTCCATATCGGTTTTCCTTTATTATTTATTGATATACCGTGCAGGACGGTAGTTCTGATCAAGGCTTTGCCTTGATCAGAACTCATTTCACTAATTTTGAACAAATTATTTCACAATTTCGCAGAGCGATTTTAGGCACGTCTTGTCACGCTTAGGAAGGAATGCGGTCTGTTGTTGTTGTTGTTGTTGTTGTTGTTGTTGTTGTTGTTGTTGTTGTTGTTGTTGTTGTTGTTGTTGTTGTTGTTGTTGTTGTTGTTGTTGTTGTTGTTGTTGTTGTTGTTGTTGTTGTTGTTGTTGTTGTTGTTGCTGCTGCTGCTGCTGCTGTTGTTGCTGTTGTTGTTGCTGTTGCTGCTGCTGTTGTTGTTGTTGTTGTTGTTGTTGTTGTTGTTGTTGTTGTTGTTGTTGTTGTTGTTGTTGTTGTTGTTGTTGTTGTTGTTGTTGTTGTTGTTGTAGTAGTAGTAGTAGTAGTAGTTGTTGTTGTTGTTGTTGTTGTTATTATTATTACTTCACCATCCGTTACATCAACAACACTCTTCCCACACGCAAAAACCTCACAAAATGGGGAATAATGTCAAACTCGGATTGTTCCCTCTGCCTGAACCCTGAAACCCTTCTGCATGTAGTCGCGGGATGCCAGTCATACCTTCAACGATTTACTTGGAGACATGACTCCATTCTCAATTTTGTCGCAAAAATATTCCAACCTGAACACAACTCCACGCTATTTGTTGATCTTCCTGGATACAAGAGACCATCAATAATAACCGGTGACACTTATCGCCCAGATCAACTTCTTTCGATTTCAAATGATTGTCTGTACATACTCGAACTCTCTGTCGGATATGAATCAAATCTCCAAAACAACGTCGATCGCAAAAGGGAAAGATACAAAGATCTAATTACGCAGCAGAAAGACCATTTAAAAACTGTCAAATTTATTAATTTGTCTATTAGTGACTTAGGTGTTTTCTCAAAAGAATGTAGCACGTTTATGAAAATGTTGAACGAAGTTGGTCTTGATAAAAAACATCTGAACTTTTGTGTTAGGAAAATAATGTCCATCACCATCAGAACAACGTACTATATATTTTGTTGTAGAAACAAGGATTGGACCGATCCGGACTTGATGAACATTTAAGAATGAGCTTTCTCTTAGTTTTAATAACTGTAATATAGTTTTATCAATAATTAATTGTTCAAGTAGTTAATTATAAATTACCTTAATTAGTGAGATTTACAATTGTATATAAATAAAATGTCAAAATAAAGTTTCCATTATTATTATAATTATTATTATTATTATTATTATTATTATTATTATTATTATTATTATTATTATTATTATTATTATTATTATATATTTTGTTGCAGAGATAAGGACTGGTCAAATCCGGAATTACTGAACATTTAAGGATACTCATTATTAATATATAAATATTAAGAGGCTGTCTCCGTAAAAACCTCCAGGTCAGTATGGGGCTCAAAAATAGATTTCTCTCATACTCTAGTATTTTGAAGATCTATCCTTGGGAACAACTAAAATCGATGTCATTTTACTCAAATTTCCTTTAAATTATTTTGGGGGGGCGATTGATGTTCGATCGACTGGTAACCAACTTGATACTCCGAATGAAGGCCAAATATCGACATATTTTCAGCGCTATTTTTTAAATCAAATTCATACCTAAATTTCAAAATTTTTGCTCAGAAATATAGACTTATCCTTCTATTTTCGCGGGTGATATGACTTAGATCATTATTCTTTGGTATAAAATAGAAAACAGCGCAGTTATTGACTCTCCTGAACGGATAAAGGATATCGTCTCAAAATATGTCAACTTCGAAAGCTTATTTCAAAATCGTGGCACTTGATTGGCACATGACTTTAACTTTTCTATAAACTACTAACATTAGTCAACACAAATCGCCAATAATATCTTTCTGCTCTACCATTTGACAAAAATGACAAGCGCGCAAACTTTGTAAAATTTGAAAATGTGTCGAAATCGAGCATACTTTATCGGTAAACATAATTCTTGATATTAACAAATAAAACCACCTTACACTACACTGAATGAAGCTTGATTATGTAAATATATGTCTTTCATCATTATTCTTTGGTTTTGCACTCGAATGAAATTGTTTGACTGTACAGTTTGGCTTCAAGGATAGTCATTCAATGCCAGTGTGTCCAGTGTATTCAAATTCTGCGCGCCTCAATGCCATGACGGCATCAGTCCTGATTGTGACATACGAACTTCGCTCTGTTCGCTTTGTTTACCTCCTGTAAATAAAATGTCTCAAAGAAATTAGAAAATTCAGAATTAGTCATACTACAGACATAACTTTCATTGGTTTGTTTACCTTAAACTTTTATATAAAGTTTCGTTTTATAGAATGTACGAATTAATCTCGGGGAAAACTCCTAACCGAAAGAAATGTACTCGCTGAGCGTAAACATGTCAATCAAATGACGATGAAATGTTTCGTTGCTCTCTGATTTCCCTTTCTTTGTATTGAATTAAATAGTAGTCTTAGACAGTATTGCACGAGGTTTTTGTGATTACAATAATGGTGTTCTACTTCTACCACAGCCGCAATTTGTGATCATGCAACGTTAAGGCCCTGTCACACTATATTGCGTATGAGAGAAACGTATGAGAACCGTATGAAAATTAATGAAATCATTTTCATACGCACAAAAATCCTTTGAAATGCCAGCGTATGAGTACCGTACATCTGGCGTACCTCTAACGTATTCAGCGTGTGCCTAAAGTATGCTTATCTTATAAAGCATACGTCCAATACGCACAAAATTTTTGAACATGCTTAAAAAAATTTCTGCCTCTGCGTATGCCAGCGTATGCAACCGTATGCGACCGTGCTTGAAACGTATATAACCTATGCCTAGCGTACCCCTAGCGTATGTCAGCGTATACCGGCGTATGAGTGATATTTTTCATACGCTGGCATACGCTAGTACGATACGCAATGGTGTGACAGGGCCTTTAGGTAAACCTAAAGACCCTGTCACACTAATGCGTATGAGAGAAACGTATGAGAAGCGTATGAAAATCAATGAATAATTTTCATACGCACAAAAATCCTTTGCAATGCCAGCGTATGAGTACCGTACATCTGGCGTACCTCTAGCGTATTGAGCGTGTGCCTAGAGTATGCTTATCGTATAAAGCATACGTCCGATACGCACAAAATATTTGAACATGCTTAAAAAAATTTTCTGCCTCGCTATATGCCACCGTATGCGACCGTGCTTGAAACGTATACAACCTATACCTAGCGTACCCCTAGCGTATGTCAGCGTATACCGGCGTATGAGTGATATTTTTCATACGCTGGCATACGCTAGTACGATACGCAATAGTGTGACAGGGCCTTAAACGATTTCGACAGACAGTAGATTTTATGTTGACAGATGAGAATGACGGTAAGCAATAATGTAGAAATGTTCCTTTTCTACTTCTGAGTGTGGAAAATTCCGAGACACAGTAGACTGTTCTTCGAAGTTGCTGGCGCCGGTGTAAGATGACATTAGTTATCACTTGCAAATTTGTCACCCTTTAAAGCTTGTCGGAAAGAAGAATATAAATTAATTCTAATTTTCAGAACCTTTCTAATTGTTACTGAAAAAAGGAATAACATTGATTAAATAACTGAGACGTTCAAATGGGTTACAGCTGTTTGCGCTGAATTGTTTTGTATTATATCAAAATATTCGCATATTTTTATACAATAAGAAATAATGTAAATTCTTGTAGCATAGCCTTGAGCAAAGTGACCCAGGGTCGGCCTGAAAAAGTTGATTTTTTTATCCAGAACCGTGACTTACTTGAATTCTAGTTTCATTGATAATTGTTTCTAAACCTAGAGACAATTCAGTTGCTAGAAAACTATACTGAGCGAAACTAACGAAATATTGACATTTGACATCATTGCCCGGGGTTTTCCCCGAGATTTAATTCGTACATTCTAACGAAACTTTTATAAAACAGTTTAAAAACGGTGAAAATTCTGTCTGTAGTATGACTAATTCTGAGTTTTCCAATTTCATTGAATATTGTTATTTGTTAAACATGTATTTGTTAAAGAGGTAAACAAAGCGAATAGGGCGAAGATTGTATAGTATGTCACAATCAGGACTCGTGGTATTGAGGCGCGCAGAAGACACTGGACACACTGGCATTGAATGACTCTATCCATCAAGCCAAACTGTACTCAAACAATTTGATACAAGCGCCAAACCAAAGAATAATGATGAAAGACATGTATTTACATAATGAAGATTCATTCAGTGTAGTGTAAGGTGATTTTATCTGTTTATATCAATAATTATGTTTACCAATAAAGTATGCTCGATTCGACACATTTTCAAATTTTACAAAGTTTGCGCGCTTGTCATTTTTGTCAAATGGTACAGCAGAAAGATATTACTGGCGATTTGTGTTGACTAATGTTAGTAGTTTATAGAAAAGTTAAAGTCATGTGCCAATCAAGTGCCACGATTTTGAAATAAGCTTTCGAAGTTGACATATTTTGAGACGATATCCTTTATCCGTTCGGGAGGGTCAATAACT
>CACRXK020000367.1:0-78908 GCA_902702795.2 Paramuricea clavata | reverse complement strand
TTTGACATTGCTATATTATAAAACAAATATAAAACATGTTTTCCGTATTGATATATAGTTATATCAACACTCGTGGAAGTTTGGAAAACTCGAAATTGTGTGAAAACACTCCGCCCTTCGGGCGTCGTGTTTCCACACAATTTCTCGTTTTCCCAATTTCCACTCGTGTTGATATAACTGTATATCAACACGGAAAATGTTTTATATTTGTTAAATCTTATCCTCAATAAATAAAGTGTTATTATTATTATCGGCAAAATCGCGTGAAATAACACTCGCGTGTACCTCGCGCGCCGAAGCCCACGCATGAGACATTAGAGCGCGGTTACCAAGTTCTTTACTGAGTGTTTTCAACAAGAGCGTGTTTGACTGAGTTTATAAAATTTTGAACTTTTAAATACAGAAAAAAAACCTACTCAAAGATGCCCAAGAATAAAGGTATTGTATATTTGAATTTATCGTTTGCATAGAAACTGGAATACTTTAATTTGTTGTCATTTTTAAAGGAAAGGGAGGCAAAAATCGCCGAAGAGGAAAGAACGAAAATGAGTCAGAAAAACGCGAACTCGTGTTTAAAGAAGACGGGCAAGGTACTTTAAAATGAGTTTAAACTATTCAAATCTTTACAATATCTGTATTCCAGAGGTTTATGTTATGTTTTGTTTGTGATAGAATACGCTCAAGTGACAAAAATGTTGGGGAATGGCCGACTTGAAGCATTGTGTTTTGATGGCACGAGAAGGCTGTGTCATATTCGAGGAAAACTACGGAAAAAGGTCAGTATGTAGGGTCAAATAGTTGCATAAGTATACACAGTATATATTTCCTCAGTGTATTGTTCTTGTACTTATTGTACATCATAAAAAATAATATTACATCAATGTTATATAAATTGTCAAACCTAGTTGATTGACTTGATTTAATACTTCATGATTGATGAGTCATGGGTAATGGCTGTTATCGTAATTGAATACGTCTATGCTACGGACCACTGGTATCTGCATTATTTTAACATCGAGACGAGGCTAAGGGTCATGTTTTGTGTTTTTTGACCCTTTAGCCTCGTTTGCGTCCGTCATTGATAATGACAGGTTTTAAATCTAGGATTGTACATCACTATTTAAGGGATTACACGAAGCATATTGAACAAAAATACTGTCTATTTCGCATCATTTTCAGCTTGATAGTTTAGTGAACAGGTGCCAACTGCGATGCAATGCTTGCGAGTATGGTGCAATACTCCAAGGCAATGCGATTCAAATTTTCCTTCGCATATTCTGTTTCAATTTTTAGACAAATGTTAGCGATAAATTTTTATTGATGAACAACGTGATTTACTGCGATTTCTTGTTGAGCGTGGAATTGTGAAAGTTTGTTCGTTAAGTTTTGTTGTTTGAAAACAATGTTTGTGACATCATTCTATAATGTTACTAGTCAAGCTGACAATGCTGACAAGTAAAATACTGTCAAGTCCACGACTATAAGTAGAAACTTATTTTGTTTTGTAATGAATTGACAGTTTTTACTTGACAACATTGTGTGCTCCCCTAGTAACATAGAATGACGTCACAAACATTGTTTTCAAACAACAATACTTAACGAACAAACTTTTGCAATTCCACGCTCAACTGGAAATCACAGTAAACATTTTAATAGGTTATAGTAATTGAACTTGATAATGAAGCTCAGATGGTCAATTTCACATGAGACATTGAAAATGGCAAAATTGCAAAATGTAACATTATGTGGTGCTAACCACATGTTTCCATAGTTAACACATTGGATTATCATAAATCAAAACGATTTTTGAATTTTGCCGCATGCCCACTCTGTGGCAAGCCATTGAACCTGCACTTGTTTGTTGCTATTGTTCTGTGGATAAAGTGTGTTCATTTAAAATAATTATATCTCAGTCACTTTAACTTTGAAATAAGTTATATTTCTTAACAAACACAGTCTAAGGTTCAAATATCATGATGACAATGTTAGATCAGATAATATCCAGTGTTGCTGTGATTTATGGTGCATCAGAGTTTGGGTAAGAGAAATGTAATGTCCGCAACAAAAAAAAAACAATTCAATTTATTTTTCAGCCAAACGTCTAGCTCTTTTGACATTATATTTGTTCTGCTTTTTTAAAATGGTATTAACATTATTTTAGACTGAAAAAAGACAATAAAAAGTATTAACATGTCTTGAATAATGTGTTGCGGACATTACGTTGCGGACATTACATTTTTGAAATTGGAGAATTAGATGCTTATATAATCGTCTTGCTTGAATTCTATAGTTATTTTAAGCTTGATGACTTAAAAATAGAACATTAAAGGGACTATGGGACCCTACTTTTAGCTATAATCACTCCGTTGTGTATACACAATCACAGTGACACAATTCATCATGGAAAGTTTCCAAGTTACATATAATGCCACTACCGCGTATACTGCCATTGTACCATCAGTTTTGTAAGGCATATGTTGTTAAGCGCAAAATCATGTTTTAGTTCATGTTTGTTTTGATCATCTTCCACTAAAGTCAGGGGTGTTAATTATCTCCACCAAATGTAGTAAATGCAAAACTGTCAAATAGAATGGTCTACAAACATGACACTTTTTTGCTGCACAACCCGAATCATTGCCTGAGTCAATGCACAACAAATATTGCACTTTTGAAAGATATTAAATTTATATTGTCAACAGAAGATTATATACTGTAATATATGTGACCATGATTTCATCCCAGGATTTATGTTGGTATACACATGGGCGTATGGGAAGGAAAAAATTAGGGGGAAGGAAAGAAATTTGCCCTACTTTTTCGGATTGTGCCCGCGTTGTCAAATTTTTTTTTTCCGGAGATAGCATATTTCCCACAAAACCGACAGAATTCCCCACAAAATTGACAGAATTTGTCCCATTTATTTTTATAATAAGCGAATATTGCCCGACTGGCTTTGATAGCCCAACAAACTGGGGGGGGGGCTGCCGCCCTCTAGCCCCCCCCCGCCTGGTACGCCCGGGCGTAATTAAGCTAGAATGCCTGTTATGTAGACTAGAAACATTGAAGTGCATAATCAGTCACCCAGTTTTGATTTCCTATTATTTTTAATACAGATTGCTATACAATCCCAAAAATGTAATGTCCGCAACAGTTTCAGTGTAATGTCCGCAACACAAACTTTGCACTATAGAAGCTGCGCAAGGGCATTGTAGAACATCTCGTTTTCATATTTTTTAACCCCAAGTATCATTGAGAGCAGGCAGTGTTTTAGTTCCTGTGATACCTTTCAAAATTCACAGGAAATTACATTTTAAGAACATCACTTCAATGTGTGGTTGATTTTGCTGTAATGTCCGCAACAGTACTTTGACTTTTTATTACAAGAAGTGATTACGAGGGAATTTTGTTTTATTTTATGAAATATTAAGAGGTCCCCTTAAGGTTTTCTATGACAAAGTTCCCAGATCTGAAACTGTTGCAAACAGGAAACAGAGCATGTTTTGTATTAATTGTTTTCCTGTGAATGTAATGTCCGCAACGTGAAATTGCCCTTATACATTTGAAAAAAGCACTGTCTACAGAGGTGTAACTTAACACCACGGCAAGTGAATATCATGACGGGCAAGTAAACGTTTTATCTTGCTTGCCCGATTGGGCAAGTTGCCTTGCCACAAAAAGCTTGGCATCTTTAAGTTTATGTTTTCATTGTCGATAATTTTTTTATAGTGCATGTTTTCAAATTTGTGGGCCAAAGCTAGATTTGAGGCAGTATAGCATTGCCATGACAGTATAGCATTGCCATGGCAGTATAGCATTGCCAGTGACAGAACAGGTTGACATATTTTCCCCTTATTAATTTATACCCCTACCTAAGAAACCCAGCAGCCATTGTCTGATGGCAAGTGAATTTTATTCAGGACAACTAATTTCCATGTCCAACTTGCCCTGGAGGCAAGTAGTCAAAAAAAGTAAAGTTACACCACTGGTCTAGCTCCTTCACAGCTCTGTATGAATATACGTTCTAAACATTGGTACTTGATTGAATGCCCATAATGCATAACATCAATTTATATATTGCTTAGATTTTTAAAAATGTGCTTAATATTCACATCTGAAATATTCAAAATATTTGAAAACAACACTGTTTTGCTCCTTCATAGCATTGTCACGGCTTGATAGCGCAAAGCAAATGTTCTAAACTTTTTAAAATTTTACAATAATGACAACGAATAACAATTCCTCAAAATGTTTGTGAACTTGGGAAAAGAATATTAAAATACGACAATTAAAACTGCCTAAGGCCAATGGGAAGTGTAGATTCTGTTTACCGCCCAACTTTTCATTAGTCTTAATTATTTGTCATTATTTTTAATTTTACGCATCCAAACATTCAAATATACATAAAATCTTTGATATAAAAAGCCGTACATTGCTGATGTACGATGGATCAGTCCGCATTTGTTCAATACACTCGGAAATTCGTAAGTCTGACATGGCGTGACAAAGACATTTTCAGCAAAGGAAAGCCCAAAAATGATAAAAGAATGCTAGACAAAAGTGTTGATGGTCGAAATCAAAAGAAAACGATTTAAGGATCATTTTTGGTCAGAAAATAGATAAAAATAATGAAATCAGATTTTTAAAATTCTCGGACGGTAAACAAAATCTACAGTTCCATTGGCCTAAAGTTTCCTAGACATGTTTTGTATACACTTTTTCTGGGTTCGTGACGCCATCTTGAAAGTATTGCCACAGAGTAGAGACATACAGAGACGTAACTAGTGTGCCCACTTTTTTTGTGCGCATGCTCGGCAAGTTACTAGATGCATGCATTTGATTGGATGACGACCTGATGACGACTCACTTTAAACTTGCTGAGCACGCGCAGTTGATCATTTTTCACCCGGTCGCCCGAAAAAAAGTGGGTACATGATAACGTAATCTTCCGCAGTGTTTACAACGGTCAGTTATGTCTCTGTATGTCTTATCTACTCCATGGTATTGCTTTCACTATTTGCCCACTTGGCAAGATGACGTATTAAACGAACCTGGAAAAGACGTATTCTGCATTAAAAAGGTTATCTAATTTGACAAATCATTCATACATCACAATATATCAACACAAAAATAATCTCAAATACCTTAAAGAAGAGGAACCAGAGGAATTCCAAGCAATTTCTAAACTAATCGATACAGCCGATGCAACATTCATACCAAGATGGAGCATGAAATACAACATAAAGTTTGAGCCAAGTCAAGCTTGAAAAACATCGAATCTCGACCACAAAGGCAAACCACAGCTTTCTTTAAGTTGTTACAAACATGTTGTTGTCCATTTGACAAAGATTGGAAGTTATATTAGGATAAGATTCTACAAAAATAATGAAAGTTTTTAGGACGAAAATTTTCGTTGAAACCTTCAATCTTTCCCGCAAAATTCCCTGGTGCTACCACTTTCAAACAAGAAATATCCTTCCTGTGATTTTCAAAAACACATTCATGGAATCAAAATTCTGATGACTGACAAATAAACCAAATAACTAATTTTGGCCACTTTTACCACAGGAAGAATCGTAAGCTAAACTAGGCACGTATTGCATATTATATCCGGCTCAAAATGGCCCAAAACTGTCAATGTTTTATGTCATTAAAACAATATAGTTAAATTTAATAACTAGCCACGCCTTTTTATAGCTATTGTGTCACATAGGGGCGCACAGAATAAATACAAACACAAGGTCGACCTCTTGGTTTTGCTATGATTTTGGCGTAACCGTAATTTGTCATCAAAATGCTGACGCCATGGTCCTAGCCAGTGCGCATTTGAGAGGCATTCACCCCTGCCTGATAAGAGAGGGTGCTGAGGGGGCTAAATCCCATTGTCCCAGAGCACAAATCTCATCACCTCAGTGGCTGTCCTGCACAAATCATAATCCCATTCCCATTTTCTATTGTTTTTTTTGCCGATGAATCCCAGTCCCAGTGCATGAAATCCCATTTTCCCCACCCTAAAATAAGCAAATCCCAGTTCCATTTTACCCCTTCAGGACCCTCTGACAATATTGAAAATGGCAGACATCCAGGGGGTGAATCAGTCTCATAAGTGCACTGGGTAAGACCATGATGCAGAATCAAGACACACAGGTCAACTTGAGTAACCACTGCCACACGTCATCAAAATGCTGATGCCATGGTCCTAGCTAATGCGCGTTTCAGAGGCATTTCCCCCCTGAGAACATTGAAAATGGCATACATCCAGGGGGTGAATCAGTCTCATAAGTGCACTGGGTAAGACCATGATGCAGAATCATGACACACAGGTCAACTTGAGTAACCACTGCCACACCATGATTCCTCATGAAAATGCCGATGCCATGGTCCTAGCTAATGCGTGCTTGAGAGGCATTCACCCCCTGACAATATTGAAAATGGCAGACATGCAGGGGGTGAATCACTTTTCATAAGTGCACTGGGTAAGACCATGCAGTGCACTTATGGAAAGTGATTCACCCCTGGAAATTGATTGGCGGCAACAAATGAAGGAGGGGCTGATACAATTCTTTACCGTGCCCATGTAGGGGTGCACCGGATTTGGAATTTTCAAATCCGGCCGGAACCGGATTTACCGAATTTGGACAAAAATTCCAGCCGCAATTCCGGCCAGATTTGAGATAAACCGGTAATTGGGACAATTGGGGATAAATCAGTATTCAAAATGGCAGCTTATGTTTTTTACTATTTTTAGTTAGTGTCAGTTTAGATTTTTGATTGTGTTTAATGAGTTAAACTTTTTTAATAACTTAATATTTTATAATAATATAAGTGTTTTTTAAACTTTAAAGCTGCCAAATTGATGGTTTAACCCATTCTTGCTGAATTTTTTAAGGTGAAAACAGAAATTTAAATCTGGCTGGATTTTCTCTAAATCCGGCTGGATGCCGGAAAATTGCATCTTAGCATTTTGATTAAAGAAGATAGCTGATAGAAATTGTACAATTTTAAACAATGTATACCTGTAACAAGGATAATAGGGGAAAGTACAAAACATGGACCCCCGGTCCATGGACCCCTTGTCTGGACCGAGTCCATGGACCCCCTCTATGGACTGGGTCCATGGACCACCTCCATGGGTCACATTTTTCCAAATTTCAATATAACTATTACTGTTAAACATGATTTGAGTTTTCAATTTTTAAAAAATATTTTAGTGGTTTTAAAGCATACTTTTGTTCTTAGCAGCAAACCTCGTCTACACTCCAGTGTTTTCTTCATACTAAAGCGAGGCTTGCTAACGACATATCATGACAAATCAATGCACCATGTGAATAATAATAGTGTTACTGACTTGCAAAGCCGGTCAATGATCACAGCCTCGTGAAATTAAAGAAACCACTGCCAGCGAAGTGTTGAAATAATAAACCACTTTCATTGATTGTGCATCTTAATTAGCTTTCTTGGTTCAACATACAAAAACATGTTTCAATTCGTCTCTTATGAAAGTGGTCTAAAGGCACTGTTCATAATCAGCAATTTGATTTGCTTCGATTAATACATTTTTGTAAGCTGTGCACTAGCTAGTTGGATGTATTTGTTATTTGGAACAAATTAATCAAACATTTTGACTTTACAAATAAATTTGTTTTCTCCCTGTACAGGGTTATTTATATTCGGGTGCATTCAAAATTCCTGTTAACATTCATTCATAGATGGGGTGATTGAGAAATCGCGGGTCCGTGGACCCGGTCCATGGAGGGGGTCCATGGAACCGGTCCATGGAACCGGTCCATAGAGGGGGTCCATGTTTTGTACTTTCCCGGATAATAGACCTGCATAATTCGTAATCACGGGGGCCATGCCCAATTGTCAAGTATCCCTTTGATCTATACCGGTATTGTATACAGCAATTCCTTGACTTCACCAAGGTATATTGATTGCCATTTAGTGTTGTAAAGGTTGCTTTCCGTTAAATGTTTTCCATACGCGTACACACACAGAAAAATTTAAATCCATTTAAAACTAAACGTTTTTTATGAAATAATTATAGTGTCAATGAATAAAGGGCCTGCATTTAGTTTTGTGAATTATTTATAGCCTATTCATTGAGGCAGTTAGTACTTAAAAAATTAGAAATATTCAAACCTTTCTGTACATATACGTCTGAGAAACACAGCCTTTATGGGGCCAAACAAAGAAAGCGTAATGTTTTGACATTCAGCACATGGCAACATTGCTTTGATAACCACATGGATAATAAAATAAATTTTATTAAAATTTATAATAAAATTTATTTTATTATCATGATAACTACTTGGCATGGATTGCCTAAATGTTTATACAAATGCCAGAGCATCCATATTTTTAGAATTCTCAATTTTGATCAGGCACAGATTTTCTGGGGGTAGTGCACACCTCCCCCAGGAATGATTTGCACCCCCCAGAGGCATTTGGCACCGCCCCCAAAAGTTTTTGCACCCCTGAAAATTATATCTATTTTGATAGTCTTATTTTTTATTATCTCAGATCTCGCCATGCAGGCCTAGAAAACAAATTTTGTTAAACTTTTTCGTTGGCCGGTGTTACCACCACCCCCGGCCAAAGCAAGCAACAGCACCCCCCCCCCCCAGATATTTATCCACCTCCCGAACAACAAAAATATGAAAATCTGTCTGTGATATCAAGACCAAAACATTTGATTTTTAGAAGAATGTACGGCTTTATCCAGTGTGAAACGATTGCAATCATGTTCTAAATGTCTTGGCAAAATAATTGGATATGCCACATTCCTTTTTGTGATGCTCAAAAAAGGGGGGTCCTAAAATGTGTATTTCAATGTGAAATTTTTTCCAAAAAAATGCGAAGCTGTTTTTTAGCGATAAGTCGGACCCTGAATTTCTTTGCAGCAATATTATTGTCAATGGGTCATTCCAGAAAAGATCCATACTCCGCCCACAGAGGAAATTTCTGCCGTCTGGAGGGGCAGGGGAGAAAAAATTGTTTTGTGAATTAAGTAAATGTATTAGGTCATCCGAAGGGGATAGGGGGGAATGACCCAATTTCAAGTCACTTTTCAACATCTGTTTCCCAAAATATTTATTGCAAACTTGCAAATTACGTTTCCAAGTTTGGAAATTGGGCGCAAACTCCCCAATAACGTTCACAAGTTCATCTCAGTATTTGAACTTTGTTTTTTATTAGTAATTTGTTCATCACTGTACAGAGCAATGCACTGTACATGTTTATTTTTGTTATTCAATCTCAAGAATGATTTCATGAAAATCAGGACATTAGCACAAACCCTGCATGAACAAACTTTCATAAACAGTACATTAAGGGGCGGACCATTAGAAATCCGGGGGGGGGGCTGAAAATTTTAAAAAAAATTTGTGCAAAGAAAAATGCCTGGAAAAAAAATCGTGCAGTCATTATGTCAGAGAAAAAATTCGTGCAAGCAAACAGCAAAGTACAAATAGTCTTGTGCTGAGGTTAAATGCATTAAAAAATTCCTGCAGAGACATGACCAGAAAAAAAATTTGTGCCGGAAACATTTTATACCCCCCTCCCGAGATTTCTAATGGTCTGCCCCTAAGGAATAGTGGATCTTGAAACAGAATAGTAAATTACATTACTCCGGTGTGAATTTTAAAACCATTTCAAAATCTCAAATTATAAAAACCCAGTATTAAAAAGCAATATAATTTGACACATCTTTCATACATCACAATATATCAACACAAAAATAATCCCAAATACCTTAAACAAGAGGAACCAGAGGAATTCTATGGCGTTCCGTTCCGGTCAAAATTAGTTATATTCATAACATTTAGGTATAACACCGTTGCAATATGTCGTAACTCTCAAAATAAAATTGAACCGTACAAAAATAAATTGAATCACACAAAAATAATTTTAACCGCACAAAAATAAATCGAACTCGCACAAAAATAAATCGAACTCGCACAAAAATAAATCGAACTCGCACAAAAATAAATCGAACTCGCACAAAAATAAATCGAAAGGAAACGCACAAAAATAAATCGAAAGGAAACGGAAGTGAACACAAAATCAAAAGGAAACGGAAGTCGCTGACTAAATATGCGGGTTTGGCGAAAAATGCGGATACGGATTGCGGATAATTTTTTTTATTTCATATATAATTATATACATAACGCGCAGATATATTATGTTGTCAGTCGTCAGGCTTATTATTGTGCTTTATTTAAAATTATTTAGTTCTATATTTATACCTCTATTCGCAAACCGTGAAATCTGTGCAAAAAATTAAGCTTTGCAGTCCGTGATTACTATGTTGTTAAAGTTTTAGAACTTGTAATTCAAGCCTCATTAACATTACCCTTCATTGACATTTTTTATATCTAAAGACCAGTTTTCCTTTTATGAGCTGAATTAATTTACGCGCTTGGTATAAAACACAAATTTGTTTATACAACATGATTTCGGGCTTCGTGGGTAACAAAAATTATAGTTTATTCTCAAGGTTTATTCTATGATAAAGAATAAAATTATTGCAACATGACATGAAAATTTCTCTCCAATTCCCAACAATTTATTTACAGCTCATTCCCAAGTTAGCGGGCATTTTGTATTTTGTGTTATGACGTCACTAGTTGTGCTTGTGAGATATTAGACTTTATAATTCTCCTTCTCCGACTGATACTCACAATACTAGTAGCGGAGAACTACCTCTCCTCTTCAAGTAAGTACCTAACACTCCGGGGAAATTGCATATTTCCAGTGCAAAGAAAAAAGTATAATATCTCAGAAGTGATTCAACGAAATTCGAATGAAATTTGATACAGTTAGTACGTGCATCTAAGCAAACATTTTGGAACGTTTGTGTGGTTGCTATAGCAATTCACTAATTACCAAGTTTCTCTCTTTTTATTTTTGTAACGTCTGCCGTAGACACTTTGGAACAAAATTTTTATTTAATTCAGTAGTTTATATATTCACCACAGCACCTATAAAAGCGATAATAATAAATGGAAATCACAAGAATTCCTCTCCTTTTTGTTGGAAGCAAAGCCGGAATTGGACAAATAAGACAGATAGACCTGGTAACTAGTGTGTTG
This sequence comes from Paramuricea clavata, assembly GCA_902702795.2. Classification (NCBI taxonomy): domain Eukaryota; kingdom Metazoa; phylum Cnidaria; class Anthozoa; order Malacalcyonacea; family Plexauridae; genus Paramuricea; species Paramuricea clavata. The sequence continues at coordinate 67,818 of CACRXK020000367.1, read as the reverse complement.
CTATGACAACCAAGTAAACATTGCAAACTGTTTGCTTAGGTGCACTTACCAACTGTACCAAATTTCATTTAATTTCGTTGAATCACTCCTGAGAAATTAGACTTGATTCTTTTTACTGGCATCCTTAAGCACAACCGGTGACGTCATAACACAAAAATACAAAATGCCCGATAATTTGGGAATGAGATGAGCTGTGAATAAATTAAGGCCATTCTTCATCATTTTCAGGTACTTTTAAGTGATGCATAAAAATTGGGGAAAAATTTTCATGTCATGTTGTAATAATTTTATTCTTTATCATAGAATAAACTATAATTTTTGTTACCCACGAAGCCCGAAATCATGTTGTATAAACAAATTTGTGCTTTATACCAAGCGCGTAAATTAATTCAGCTCATAAAAGGAAAACTGGTCCTTAGATATAAAAAATGTCAATGAAGGGTAATGTTAATGAGGCTTGAATTACAAGTTCTAAAACTTTAACAACATAGTAATCATGGGCTGAAAAGCTTAATTTTTTACACAGATTTCACGGTTTGCGAATAGAGGTATAAATATAGAACTAAATAATTTCAAATAAAGCACAATAATAAGCCTGACGACTGACAACATACTATATCTGCGCGTTATGTATATAATTATATATGAAATAAAAAAATTATCCGCAATCCGTATCCGCATTTTTCACCAAACCCGCATATTTAGTCAGCGACTTCCGTTTCCTTTTGATTTCGTGTTCACTTCCGTTTCCTTTCGATTTATTTTCGTGCGTTTCCTTTCGATTTATTTTTGTGCGAGTTCGATTTATTTTTGTGCGAGTTCGATTTATTTTTGCGAGAGTTCGATTTATTTTTGTGCGGTTCAAATTATTTTTGTGCGGTTCAATTTATTTTTGTACGGTTCAATTTTATTTTGAGAGTTACGACATATTGCCACAGAGATATATCTAAATGTTATGAATATAACTAATTTTGACCGGAACGGAACGCCATAGAATTCCAAGCAATTTCTAACCAAATCGACACAGCTGATGCAACATTTATACTAAGATGGAGTATGAAATACAACATAAAATTTGAGCCAAGTCAAGCTTGAAAAACATCGAATCTCGACCACAAATGCAACCCACAGCTTTTTTTAAGGAGTTACAAACACACTGTTGTCCATTTGCCAAAGATTAGAGGTTATATTGTAATATTGGGTTAAGATTCTACAAAAATAATGAAAGTTTTTAGGACGAAAATTTTCGTTGAAAGCACGAGGGCACAAGCTTCAATCTTTCCCGCGAAATTTCCTGGTGCTACCACTTTCAAACAAGAAATATCCTTCCTGTGATTTTCAAAACATTCATGGAATCAAAATTCTGATGACTGACAAATGAACCAAATAACTAATTTTGGCCACTTTTACCACAGGAAGAATCGTAAGCTAAACTAGGCATGTATTGCATATTATGTCCGGCTCAAAATGGTCCAAAACTGTCGATGTTTTACGTCATTAAAACATTCTACAGTAGTTAAATTTAATAACTAGCCACGCCTTTTTATACGTATTGCTACAGAATAAGGGATTGCTCATTATTTATTGTACAGGGGGAGACTGAAGAGAAACTCTACAGTTAGAATATTTTTTCATTGCCCCCCTCTTAAGACAAGTAAAATTTTCAAACCCCCCCCCCTCAACAGGCAAACAAGAACATAAATTTTGGTGCCTAGCTTGTTATCTTTATTTAGAGAAACAAAAATTCTAGCTGTTTATTTAGAGAAACAAAAATAGATAATGGATGGGGACGAATTCCCAGACTAATTTTTTATCTTATCTGTTTTGCACAAAAGCAGCCTAAAATAAACCGGTGGTGTGTCAGGAATCTTAAGAGCACGCGTGCCCGCGTAACCAATAAATCATCCCCAGTTTCCCAAGTGATTGCGCGGTTGTTTATGCGCTTTATCTGTGGCTTTGTTTTCTGCCATGTGTGCGCTCGTATGTTGACCGCCTCTCGATAGAAATAATGTCAAAAAAGAAAAGAGTGGCTGTGTCGTTTGATTTAGAGTCAGTTAAACATCGTATGAGAGAAGAAGATGTTTACGCAGACGGTATTCGCAAGCATCTTGATGCGCTCAGAAATGTCGACATAAAGCGCGTTGCGTCGACACTGAAAGAAGCCGAAATTCTTCAAGTTTTGGTATGTAAGCTTGGCGTTGAAACATTAGAAACGTTAAGAAAAGCAGCGCAACACGTTCCGAGGAATATTTGTAGAGTTGTGAATGAAAAATCCTTACGGATCGACTACATCCATAAAATTTTCACACTCGTGTCGACAAATGTTAACATGGCAATACAAGATGTCGAGTTTTATGTAAACATAATGGAATCGTATTGTCCATCCCTTTTCTTGACGCAAGACGTGGACGACAAGCTATTAGAGCTAACTAAGTCGGAAAATATGTCGTTCATCAAGTTTCTTACGCCACCCGTTAGTGCGTGTCTTCGATGTGGCAAGTCATTGACGATGCGAAATTACCCTGCGAAGGTTAAACTTTTCTCTGTGAATGGTCCAATACCATGCTCCAAAATAACGCTGGAATGTAGAGATTGTTCCTGTGCTTATGGTGTATGCAATTTCTCGAACAAAGAGGGCACTCATCTCTATCCAATAGACACCAAAGTCAATATTGTGGAAGTGAGCAACATCACATATGTCGATTTGAAATTATATAAATGGTTCCCGTCTCTGAGGTAAGCAAATTATAAGGCCTGTTTCAAACGTCGCGCTTCTCATGTGCCGAACGCATTATCAACTGATTATCTATTGTTTTTAATGCGTTCGGCACATGAGAAGCGCGACGTTTGAAACAGGCCTAACATTTCATTTATATAGCCAGTTTGTCAGTATGACGACAATCGAAACACGCAAGTTGCAACTGTCATTTTCTCAAGTTCCTATCACTTCCGTGTTGAGTCGAGACAATATAAACAAATCAAAAGGACAAAAATCTTGCCTACCACAGTCCCAAATTTAATTTTCATTGTTTTGAAACTCTATTATTAATAAACGGTCAATATATTTTTAAATCTTATTCGGCAACATGTCCTGTGTTTTATCTTCGTATCAAACCGAAATATAGCATTGCGTGCTTTGATTGGTAACTCTGGCAGTTTGGGAACACATGTCATATGTAATGTGTTTACATATTTAACTACCGCAAAATAAATTTCATTCATTGGCACTGAATTTTGCATGTTTAATATTTCGTATCTTTGTTTCACGTTATATGATTTCGCCTCGCAAAGAACATCTGGAACCAGGGTAATAATAATGTGATTTAAAAATGGACATATTTTTTGAAAAAAATACTTTTAATTTGTCAAATGATATAGGAAAAATATTAGTCCTCGTAACTTCGTTTTGGATTTGTTATTTTTCGTCAGGAACTTGAGAGTTGAGAAATTGACAGTTGCACTTTGGCAAATTACTCCAAGCAAATTGCAACGTATCAACATTGCAAAATTGATTGCAATGTTGCAAATACTGTACTCAAGGGAACAGAACATCCGGTTTGACTAGTGTAATAATTGCAAAAATAGTTCACAGTTAAAAATAGTTAATAGCTAGTTAATAATTGCAAAATTCTGTTTTCTCTATATGATTGTGCAGTAATCATTGCTGGGTATCATTTATGGGGTTTGCTGAAGCATATAATGACATATTTGAAGAATGTATCTCTAAATACACAGTGGTTTTTACTGGGCATCGAGTTGAAGGTGAGAAATGCATAACTAATTGTGAAATTATCAGAATTTCAATGTAATTAATAAATTATATGGTTATGTAGTTGGGAGATTGATTCCGTATTTTTGTTAACCCACTGGCATTACCCTACCACTGATGAGTGAAATTGTATGGGGTATATGACAGAGTATGGTATAAACAAACTATAGATACATACTGGTACAATGCATTTGAGCACATTGCAAGCAAATAGACTATTAAATACATACATATTTTCATGTATAAATTTATAGACTCTACAAATGATGATCATGAAGAATCAACTGGGAAGGAAACTATAGGTTTGTAATTTATATTGCCTATTTACCAGTAACAATATAATTTATTTAATTAATTTAACGGGAGTTTGTTATTATATGTTGGAAAAATGTCTCTCAATGATTGGGCAAATTTGCTCTTAAATTTGTTTACAAACTGCAAAGACCAATAAAGCAGAAATCATACCCACAATGCCACTTCTATTGTGCCATCAAAATTATGTGTATTGAAGTGATAGATGGTCCTTCCCTATTTATGAGATGCTTCCAGGATAAATGGCAGTAAAATTACCATGAGTTTCCCCAACTTAGCTATTCTATTACAGTTGATTTCACATAACTTTTCCGTGAATGTTGCGAACTTCGTTTTCGAACTTCGTTGTGAAGTTCAAAAGTTCATACTGAAATTCACAAGTCTGTTTGTAAACAAAGCCTCTGATTGGTCCCTTAACAAAAATAAGCCAATTAGAGGCTAGGTTTACAAACCGACTTGTGAATTTCAGTATGAACTTTTGAACTTCACAACAAAGTTCGGGGCATGTAGTAAAACACTGACTACCGGAACACCACCATTTTGTTTGGGTTAGGTGGTGTTCCGGTGGTGTTCTAGTGGTGTTCCGGTAGTCAGTGTTTTACTACATGCCCGAAGTTTGGAACGAAGTTCGCAACATTCACAGAAAAGTTATGTGAAATCAACTGTAAAGAGAGTACAAGTACAATGTATGTTTTATAGATATATTTATTTTACCCAAAAATGGTGAATATATTGCATGTCTATGACAGTAATAACATTGTTCTGTATATTGTTAACAAGATAAACTTTGGGAAAGAAAAAAGCTTGTTAGCTTAACCCATTAAACTGCAGAACTTCGCCACTGCCAAGTAAAATTGTCTGGCATTAGACAAGTAAATAAAAAAGGAGGGCGCACTGGGGCACACAGCGGCTCAATGGGTTAACTAGAGACATTGTTAGATTTTTTGTTAACCCATTGAGCTGCAGAGCCTCCCCATTGATGAGTAAAATCGTCTGGCGTTAGACAAGTAAAAAAAAAGTAAGGCACACTGGGGCGCATTGCGGCTTAATGGGTTAATTCATTCTGTCTGATTGTCAAATTTAACTTGTTCTACTGCTAGTTTCACATCAACTTGGGTGTCAATTATTTCAGCACTAATTATGGCTACTGGTCCCATAAGGCAGGTGGCTACCCATTGCAGGTATTTTATAGTAAAAATGCCTGTGCTGGTAAAAGTGTTTGCAAACCATATGTGCTTGTAAAACATTGTGGTCCCAAATTGCAAACCATATGTGCTTGTAAAACATTGTGGTCCCAAAATGCAAGTTTCACTGTATATATGAGAACTCAACCTACCCCCCCCAAAAAAAAATAAAATTGGGCATTACCATTGATAGATCCATTGCAGTTATTACATGATGAACTTTTTACAATTTACAGGCATTTTACCTGGGGAGTTGTCTGCTAAAGCAATTGCTCGTTGTTTTTGGCAAAAAGAAGTTGAAGAAGAGCTGGCATCTTTAGGGCTTCGAGATAAATGGGTATTTGGTAAAGAAGGAGGATTGCTGTCTGGGACATTGGAAATGGCAATGGGAATGATTGATAAAATCCGTTCTGAGCAATTGTACACTCATGTTTGTTCTACACATTGTAGAAGCAAAGGTATTTTGAACATTTTCTGATTTACAGTACATATATACATTAACTGTCAAGCGTTCCACCTGTCCTACTCATTTTACGCCTACAGACTAATATAAATTTGATATATTTGTATAGTTATCTTCTATTTAAAACATTTGAGTATGAGTGTTTTATCAGATATGAAACACTTGACAAGATCTGATAAACATCTTACTTGTATAAGATCATCAGTTAAGGTTTGTGTAAGGTAAATGAATCTTCATCACATATAAAACACCTGATCAGTTTAGTGATTTCTTGATGTTTTTCTTGAGTTATTAAGCTGCAGAGCTTCCCCATTGACAAGTAAAATCGTCTGGCATTAGACAATAAGTAGGGTGCATTGGGGCACATTGCAGCTCAATGGGCGGGGTTAATGAGTTTTTAAGTTGTAGTAACAATTTAATCGCTAGCATCTTGCTTGGGACTTGTGTCCTCAGTGTTTATGCTTTAAATTTTGTAGGTTGTGGTAAGTTGTATGTTGCTGATGGCAACTGGAAACTTCGATATGCCCACTGTATGTGGAAGGTCCCTGTCTCGATCCCTGGATTTGGTCAGATTAATTATCCAAGTATTTGTCCTTTGTCGCCCAAGCGTGGACATGCATTCTGCGAGAAGCATTGCATCAAGGCTGGCCAATTGGGTTATCCTACGGAATTAAAGGAATTTTATAAACATTGTGGAGTTGCTAATGTAGACATTAATTCAGGTTTGTTTGTTTGTTTGTTTAGTTGATTAACCCATTGAACTAGATATGAGCAATCCAAAATAGTCATTAATTAAGGGTTTATTAGGTTTATACATTGTACCACAGAGTGTCAACTGAGCAGCATTTATATATATATATGTCACATTTGTTATAAACATGAAACTATTGGTAAAAAAAAACTATCCCATGAACTATTATTAGTCAAATCATGATCACTTGATATTGACCAAATTTCTTTCTAATAAGGATTATGGGGGAGACATTACATAATATCAAAGGGAAACACTGTACCGGTAATGTTTTGCTCTGTAATATTTCTCTCATCAACATTCAGGCTGCAATGTCACCCTCGGGCTAAAGCCCTCAGGTGATATTAGAGATTTTGAGCATGCAACCTTTTTGAATGACGACAGCAGTTCTTGCTTGAAATCAAATCAATGCCAATGGCAATTTGATGCATGGGTTTTCACATAACATAACATACTTTAGGATGTATGTATGTATAGGGTATACATACATACATACACACACCCACACACATGCAAGGTAATTGGTGAAGCTTAAATTAATAACTAAATATTTATAGAGAAATTTAGTCAATTCTAGACTTAATATAGTTATATATGTCTTTGTATAATAATTTGTAATTTGCTAATATTAATTTTTGTAGCACTTGAAGAGATGTCATCACAAATTGTACTTACAGGTATTACAGTATAATGGATAGTAATTAACCAGTTGCTATCTCAAGTTTTTTTTCATTAAGCTATTTAATAGTAATTGTTGCAGATTCCACTCCTACTGTAGTTGCATTGTATTGCTTTTTTACAAATAGTATAATTTATGTAATAAAATAATATTTAAGTTTCTCAACTTGCTTGGAATGGGCAACAACTTATTTTTGTTACCTTGTTTACAGATACCTCGTATGACAACATAGATGCATGTCTAGACAATTTTGCAGAAGCAAGTTATGATATCAACAATGACGATGTGAATGCATCTTCATTTCAAGGTATTTACTAAAACGCAGTGTGAGATTGTTGATAATTAGGCTAAAAGGTCAACTATGAAAGCAGTCTCCTAAAGTATGGTGCATTTCAGCATACTTATTAAAGTAGTTACTGAATTGTATTGATTCTTCTTTTTTCTTATTTTCTCTTTTCTTTGTTTTTCTTAGGAACTTCTGATTTTCTAAGTTCAAATCCTGGTTTTGTTGAAGATCAATCGCAGATTAAAGAGACTGTGTGTAACAAAGATACAGGTGGTCTTAAGGCTTATCACAGTTGGTCTCGTGGTATATTTTTTATTGTGAGCGCAGGGGGCCACATTGAGTATTGGCAGCCATTATATAGGTATGTATTTATTTTTTCGTTTCACTGTTATATTAAGGAAGGGTATTAAATAAATATAGATTTGCAGAATTGCTAAATCCTGCATTTATGTTCCATTTTCATATCCTCTAACAATTTCCAAGAACCGTAGTAGACACTGAAGTGATATTATTATCAACTCTTAAAACATTTGAAGAAATAGATTCTGTGTTTTTTGTTTTTTTTATTTAATAAATTTGATTTTATGAAACTATATTTAAAGGTCTGAGTCACCAACACAAGCTTTTTTGGTGACAATTTTGTGGTTGTACAGAAAATTTAAAGATCTCAAAGAACACCACTCTGATGAAGAAATTAAGGAAGCAATGTCTTCCATTTGCTTGGCTTATGACAATATGTGTCATATGGACAATCTCCGTGTGTCGAAGTCAGATCTCCCATTGCCTGAACCATTCAACGAAGCTTGGAAGTTGATAGCAAAAGTCATTGATAGGCTTCACTTACGAAATCATGTCGATGCCAAATGCAAAGAACTTTATGATGCTGATAAAATAGTTCCACCTGGTTTCAATACAATGGCCTGTGAGCAAACATTTGTTTGGGCGAGCCGATTTAAAAAGGTTATTTGTGCTATGCCCCATACCCATCAATTTTTCTTTCTGCATCGCCTTGTGAAATACAGAAACCAGTACACAGAAAAATGTCATCGTCTTCAAAAGGCTCCAGTTCTACCAAAACTTCATGTGAAGTAATGCAATTTTAATATTGTTATTATTGTAATGATTGCTAGAAATCAACGGGCCATTCCATATAATGTACACCCTCCCCTATGGACGCGAATATGTCTGAGGGGGTTTGAAAAAGCCATTTCTGAGGGGTTGTGTGCATCAGCATCCTTTGATCTAAGGCAAAACATTTTTAATTTCTGGGGGGGGGGGTTGCATCGGCACTTCTTTTTTTCTTTGGGGTTCAAATATTAATGAACTCGTCCATAGCCATAGGGGAGTGTGTACATTAAATGGAATGGCCCAACATAAGCATGCATATAAACAGTTTTGTGTATAGTATGGTCAGTTAAAGGGAATCTCCACTGCTGCAATAAATATGAACTGAATACATAGTGAAATGTATCTTAAATGTATCCTTCATTTGTAACTTGCTTTGGAAGTCCATTTGGAAGTAGTTTGCTCTGAACCATGGAAGTCGCCATCATGATTTTGATGACGTAACCATAGTCAGCCCAAAAATGCGTGTTGAAATTTTTACCCTCGTGCGTGGCGCTCGGGCATGCATCGAGTCTACTCAGTTTATTATTATGACATAATAATAAACTGAGTAGACTCGATGCATGCCCGAGCGCCATGCGCGAGGGTAAAAAATTCAACACGCATTTTTGGGCTGCTATGACGTAACTTGGTTGCTCGCCTATTTGCAGTGACTATTTGTCGAGCAACCAAGTTACGTCATCAAAAATCGAGATGTCGGCTTCGATGGAATCAAGGTACTGTAAAAGTACTCCCACATTTTAACTTATTGCCAGAAACCCTTCTACTTTTTGCTTGGCCGAGTTGACTTTTGTTACTATTAGGAAGGAACTGTTAGGAAGGAACTGTGTTAAAAGAAACAATAACTTTGCCGACGTTAACTGCGTTTTTTCACCGTATATATATACCTCTTCTATTTAAAACGATCTGACCTAATTAAAAGGTGTGTCCAAGATGTAAAAAAGTTCACAAAAAATTCGGCAAAGCAAAATTTTTGGCAATAACATGTGCAGGTATTTTAAATGTCCCCTATACTCTAGGAATTTATTATAGCACATAATCTGGTTATACTTTACAACATATATATTTCAACATATCCTCACACCTAGAATTCACGATTATCGTTAATTTGCGAATCGGTCTTATTATCGTGAATTTCTAACCGTAATCCGAACTGAATCCTGGTCCAACCTTCGCTTGTTCCCTCTTTATGCCTTCCTTAACAGTTCCCTCAATAATCCTTTTTACTTATTCTTGAAAAGTACCAATTATAAGTTGCCCAGTATGACTAAAATAAAGCCAGTTTTCCATTTCAAGCGTACCGAAACGTATCAGAAACATTTTTAAATTTCAAAATTTAGTGAATGTTGATTGGTTAATACTTCCGTAGTACGCCAAAACGTTGACATGCGACGAACTTTTCATTTTGATACGCGAATACACCCGGAAGTACGTGGGATTTATAAACCTCTTTTCAATCTGCGCATGCTCACCAGTACGTTTCGGTATGGTCAACTACTCAAGTATAGAGTCGCTCTTTAAATTCACTATTATCATGAAATCAGAGCGATTTGAGAATTAACGATACTTATGAATTCTTGCGAGGATGTCGTATATTTTTTATATTTTTGTATACAAATAATAAACTAATACCTAAGGCTAAGGTGTGTAATATATGTAAATAAAATGTATTTAGACTTATCTTGATGAAGTTCGAATTTATAAAATTTAATCAAAATTTCTAGATATTTGATTATTTGTTTTGCTCAATGCCTTGACTTAATAATATGACCAAAAAGTCAGTGTTTGCATTCTTCACACAGAAACGTACGTTTAAGTTTATTTGCATCTTTGGCCTTTATGCCACTGCAACTGAAATGTAGCCATTGGTCACATTTCGTGCAAACAATCATTCCTGCCGACTTTTTCCGCTTTTTGCAAATACGACACACTCCTTTGTTCGCCGGTTGGTTTTCTTCCGACTTTCTCTTAGGGTTTTCAAGGGAGCATTCTAAAAAAGTGAAAGCGACGTAAATTTTACCTTATACCACGAATATTTCTCAAATTACCCTAACTTGATCAGCGTTTGGTTCAAACATCTGATAAAACACAGCAGCCCATGTTTTAATTCGCTTCGTATCTTTATATCTGTTTTAAATAGTACTTTTCAAACTGTAATGTAACTTCTTTCCGTTCCTTTTCTTCATTATTAAGATAATTCATAATAATTTCATTTTTATACGGCTGAAAAATGAAATGCATAAAAATGAAAGTGAATTATTTCAACAACAAAGAACAGAAACGAAAATCTGTAAAAGAATTTAAAAAACTCATTAATAATTCATGAAGAAAACACAAAGAAAGACATAAAGCGTGTCGTATCTGTATATGTGATACAGATTCATGTTGATTTACATAAATTTTAACTTTGATTTTCTCGGCTTAACACGGCCGCTCATGTTGTAAATAGTACTAACATTACAGTTTTAAAAGATCTCTCAAATGACACAATAAAAAACTTCGGGGCATGGACACTTTAAATTCAGTGTTCCGTCTACTAATTTAAGTGCTTTGTCACTGGGGGTCTAAATTATGCAGAGGCCGTGGAAGCATTTCGAAAGTGGAGGGTCACTTTTGTATATGACCAAACTTTTGTATATATGGCACTTTCTTTAAAGCAAAAGAGGGTGTTCATTCAAGAAATACTTTTTTCGTTCACTTTAGCCCAGAAAAAGGGCACTTATACATGCCCCATTTGACTCCTCCTCCCGGTTCCGCGGCCTATAGACTCCTAGCCCAAAATTTCTATATTTCTTTATTAATATACTATATTAATAAATAGTATATTAATTGACATGGGCGAAATAGATAAATTTGTTTACCTACCTTTTGGCTCTATGTCTTCACCCATACCTATATAAAATAAACTTGGCATTCAATTTGATATACAATCAACACACTGCTATGCAAACGTTTTAGGCACACCCTTTTTTGGCTCTCACAAAAGTCATACAATTCTTACAAATAGTCATATCTAACTCAAAATGCAATCGAATGAGACATTAGCTACTAATCCGTGGTAGTTTTCGAAATTTGCATTGTAAACAGGAAGTACAGTTATCACCAAATGTATGGGATTTACAACCTTTTCCCAAAATTTAACATAATTTGAGCATATTAATTTGATTATTAAAATATTTTTATAATGATTCTATTGCAAAATATTTGTAGTGTTATGTGAATGTTGAAAATTTCGGTGATAGCTATGCATTGTTTTCAGATTCAAGTATATTCAACTGAAAGAATCGCCATTTTTAATCATTCTTCTTTATTGCTTTTATTGGGAGTTTGCATATAGAGGAGTTTGGTTATTTTGATTTTTCAAATATCAATAACTTACAGGGACGCCGGAACGATGTGAAGGCAAGGGGAGCAGATTTTCGTGAAAGGGCACTTTTGAATTGATATAATAAGAGATGTTTACAAAACATTGGGAGTTGAACTTCGCCTAATCATGTTTTCTATTTATTGGATGATAGGGATGTGAGGGGGTTTTCCGCCAGGCGATAACTGCACATGACTGCATTTCTTGCATTTTCTGAAGCAAATTCGTAAAAGAATAGCACTAACATTTCTGACAATTCGTAAAAAAATCATTACTATTCTCGTATGTTTATTTGTATTATTTCGTTATTTTATTCCCGTACTATTTTGTACGAGACAAAAAAGGTTTGCTCAAACGTTTGCACGGTAGTGTACATAGATACTTGACATCGCATTGCTTATATAGTTGATACCACTTTACGACTGCAAACACAAGACAATGCAACTACAAGCATGCAAAATAGAATTTAGTCATAAAATTAATGTGACATTGTTGCCAGTGTCAGTGCAGTCATTTAACATCACAACATACGCAAATCGTATACTTTTTGGGTATACGCACACTGACCTGAGTCATTTAAAGGAACTTGTTCCAAGGTTTCTCCGCTTTTTCGACTTTCTATAAAAAAGAGTCATGCATGTTCACCAGTAATAGAGATTTCATCCAATAATAAAAAAAAAGTGATTATTTTTCGCTTGCATTTTGCTCAAATCCAATTTGGAATAGATTTCTAACGTGTATTGCATAGTTTTTCACATCTTAATAAGGTCTTAATTTTAGCTGTATCACAACTGTATAAAATGAACAGTTGATGTCATTTTAATTAACTAGTATTTATAGATGATGATAAACATTTATTTTTAACAGATTAGGAATTACAGAAAAGGCTAATTTTTAGTTGACAAGTGAAATCGTGTGTCTTAGGGACCGTTTATTTTCTTCTTTCCAACAGTCAAACCCACACATACTACCAAGGGAGAAACGTGAACGGTCACAAATATACAAGTACAATATGAAAGAAGGGTGCGGTGCGACTTAATTTTTAATCCAGTTATTCTTACCAACAATAGCAGTCATTGCCTGTGCCACTACAGAGGTTCCAGATTTTGCGACGTCCACTTCGTTATTTTTTGTTTGAAGTTCCTCTTTCTTTCTTTTTAACTCATCGTTCTCTCTTTTTAGCGACTGGATTTGCTGTTCTAATCCGTCTATCCTTCCTTGTTGCTCCTTAATGCGTGCAAGAAAGCTATTCTTTTGTCTTGCTTCTTCGTTCGTATACCAGTCGTGAGCTTTTTCCATTCGCCTGTAATGCTCCATATTTAATTCATCAATCTCTTGATTTTTGGTAAGACAATCTGGGCATGGACCAGATACTTCGTCTTCGATGACGTTTTCTTCCAAAATATCCCCTTGTTTCTCTTCCCCCTCGGTGTCTTGATGGCCTAATGCTGTTGAATGAATATATGAATGTGTGAGTGACTAAAATCTGATTGGATCATATCATGGATATAAATCTTTATGTCAATCCTGAAAGTTATTTAATGAAAACAATGCTTTATAAGTCCGCTAATTATCATGCAACAGATGAAATTCGGTATTTGTCATTTTGTAACACATTTTCCTTCTTCGACAACTTGTGACATTTTTAAAAAGTTCTCACAATTAGAGAGAGCGAACAGAAAAATTTTCAAAATGAGAAATGCATTCTAAGAAGAACATGTAAATATGGCGAATTCCGTACATGGACCATTATAACCAGCAAATTGAATCATTAGCAGTGTTATATAAACACTAAAATATTCAATTCATGCAATATTTTCAATATTTTATAAAAATATCTGTGGCAACATGTCATAATGGCTTATCACATGTGAGCACTGCTGACCTATTTATGTGGTTCTTCGCAAAAAATGACTTAACATAAATGTGTACCTGTGTCTAGTTCCTTCAATAAATCTCCATTGAATGCAGATCGAGGGACACGAACGCAACAAATCTTTTTTGGAGTGTTCAGAAAGCGTGATCGATAGTCAGTGGTGGCATTTTTTATGCTTTTGATAATTTGTCGGACGCTTTCATCACTTGGCGCATTCAGGTTTGCGTTATTCATATGGTCTAAAGCTTTGGGGAGAACAAAGACAATAGAACGCGCCCCATCCATTCCCTTCACGTCGTTTCTCATCCATTCCTCAATCTAAAATCACACAACAATGATTACAACTTTGAAGGATAAATTACGTAAAAGGTATTTTAAGGTGGCTCCCTACACTTTTTGAATTAAATATTTTCTGATTCAGATATGATCTTCTGGACAATTATTATTTGTTTAAAAACGAAGAGTATCTGACTGGCATAACACAATTACTAAAGAGTTCGGATTTTTTCAAAAGCCGAAATTTTTAAAATCATAAAAAAAATTAAATAAAGAAATCATTTTATGAAATAAAAAATGGGGGCGACCGAACTTTTTCTAGTTAAATTACATTGGACATAAAATATCCGCCATGTCGTGACGTCATTGTTGCCATAGCAACGGCAGTTAGAAGTAGTTTTTTAAAAATTCAGAACTCCTTAGTTATTGTGTTATACCAGTAAGATACTCTTTGTTTTTAAACAGATAATAATTCTCCAGAAATTCATATCCAAATCAGAAAATTTTTAAAAAAGTGTAGCGAGCCACCTTAAGTAGCACTCACCGTTCACTTCATGGAATCTAATTCATATTAATTATCAAATTATTCACATATTATAGCAAGTAAACAAAGTTCGACTATAAATAGTCTTTGCTTTAATACACTGTATTGCCGTGATCAAGGCATAGTATGCGGTTAGAAGTTTCAAAATTGTGCGATATCATTTAAGTTTTTGTATTCTTATATAAACAACACTTAAGGTGAATTTATTGTACAAACCTTTGATTTATCCATTTGTAGTATCTGGATAGCTTGGACCATCAACCGTAACAAATCATCAGTTGTTGTGTCGACCTTCACTGTGACATCGTAAAAGGATATCACATAAGGTAGAAAATCTACTTTAAAGAATTCGTCCAGCATATTTTTACTCAATATCGATTCATCGTCAACTAATTCAGCAATCTATTAAATCAAATACCGTTGATTTGCATTAATTATAAGCTTTATTTGGATATTTGCAAAGTTAGGGACCGGTCATAAAGTGACTGCTAGGATGGGCCAGAGGAAATAAGGATGGGCTATGAAACTATTTTCATCAGTTTGGGCCATCAATTTGTTTTTTTGTGTAAATGGATGGGCCATGAAACACATATAGCCTGTTTGCACTAGAACTAGATTCGTGCGGTTGGGTGACAGTAAGAGAGAACTGAATTTTGCTTTACCTTATGAGATAAAAGACGATAAGCCGAATAACTGTTAGGTAATCTTTTGACCAAACCACCAAGGTGTTGTTTAAAATATGTGGCGTGCTCATCGATATTCTCGTTGGTTAGGCTCTCGCCCAGCTCAATGACATCAATTAAGGAGTGAGTATTAGCTAAGGAAAACATTTTCCGCCTTCTGTCCAAAAATGTCGAGGTTCCATCATCTTTTGTTACCAATTTCTGGAAGCAAATGGGTGCTGTTCTCTCAAAAGACCTGGGACAAAAAATATCATTCGATAAGTTCAAATGGACTACGTATTTGATATACAATCATATTGATGGGCGAAGTAGTATTAGACTGTTTGATTAAACCAGTATGTTCCAAGGGGTGCACGAAAGCGGAACTTCGTAAAATAAAGCCAGAAATCGAAAGCATTGATTAACGGTACCCCTTTTCACAATTTGTGCAGTCAGTTTAGCTCAAATTTTTGGAAAATTTGAAAAATAAATGGAAAATAAATGCTGAAATGAAACAAAACATTTATATAATATTTGACTGTTCGTTATATAAATTGACGACAAATGCACAAACTTAAATTCTCGAAGCTTTTGCCAACAGGCTGTTTAAGGTATGATGGATTTCCTGAATTTTAGTAAACATAAATATTAAAACATGTTTATACGTCGGCCACCAGACGAAAAAATAAGAAAAAGAAATATTCAATTCATTATAGTAATTTTTATATGAGCAAGTAATTGTGTAAAAATAATTAAAAATGATAAAATAATTAAGCAGCACTATTGTAGATGATTTTTCCTACCTTAAATCATCCTCCAATTTAAAATTCACCGTCAACAGAAACGTTGTTTCCGGTATCTCCACACCCCGATCGTGTGTTTGCGTGCCTATGCCATCGAACACGCACACCAACGGTCTTTTAAGAACGGATGCATGTGTTGGGTCATCCCAGCATATCGGAATTGTTGTTTTTGTTAAATCGGAAACAACAAATTCAGCGGACGATTGCGAGACCAAATGGAGACCAAACAATCTGGCGATCAGTTTTAAAGCCGTTGATTTCCCACTGCTCGGTTCACCAACAGCCATAGCCACAGGACAGGAACCTATAAAATCATTTTGCGGGAAAAATTATGTAAATATATAATGTAGAAGATTGATATTTGGCATAGGTACTTCCTATAACATGATCTAGTGCCTGACACTCATTTCAATATGTTTCATAATTGATGTATTATTCACAAATTACATCATAAAGTACTTGATTAAAAATTGAAATAATTAAAAAATTGAACATTTGGTTATAATTTTTCTGAAAAGAATTTTGAGGAAAATTGAAGAGTGTCAGGCACTAGCTTAGGCTCTAAGCTTTTTAAAACTATATCATTCATCAGATTTTGATAATTGATTGTTGCGTTATGTTTACGAGGCTAAGCTATGGACCATTTGCATTATAGACTAAATTTTGATCTAGACAAAAATTTCATCACAGCTTGAAAGAGCATCACAAAATTAGTAATATTCCAAAGTTTCGTTGCGAAATGTTGTAAAATGCGGAGAATATAGCCTTGCGAAATTTGCAATTTTCAGTCATTGTATTACAAACGGGAAATTGACAGCCCAATCGGGTGTTGGGGCATCAATTTCCCGTTTGTAATACAAAATGACTGAAAATTGCAAATTCCGCAAGGCTATATTACCCGCATTTTAAAATATTTCGCAACGAAACTTTGGAATATTACTAATTTTGTGATGCTCTTTCAAGCTGTGATGAAATTTTTGTCTAGATAAAAATTTAGTCTATAATGCAAATGGTCCATTATGGGCTAATTAAAGGCCGCCATATTGGATAATTAGTGTAATTAATGACTTTGTGAATTTTTTGCATTAATCATTTTCCGTCACGTCATCCTTATTATATTTGCCATTAATATCTTTAAAATTGAAAAAAAAGGTTTCAAGAGGTATAACCACCTTAATTAGCGGCTGAAATGTTGTCGGCAAATGCAATACTACTCCCCGCTTTAGCCTTTTCTCTACGGCCCTGTTAACACGTCACATCTCGTAAAAAATGCCAAAATTAAACCTAAATTTCTCCTAAATTTCTTAATATCGGCTCAACAAATGGAATATTGAGCTTATTCTAACATGGGTAATGGATAACAGGCTTTCAACACAAACGTAGCAAATTGCAATGTTCAGAAGAGCATTGTCAATATGTCCAATGAATTTCGTCTTCATTTCATGTAAAGAGAAGAACAGGAGTCTCCTGGATACTAGTGTAGTATAATGGAAAACCCTAGGGCGCCACCTTATCGATCAATGTGTGAAATTATCAATAACATTATACATCTTACCAACAATTTTCAGAATCTTCTTGTAGTGGAATGCTGCTATTCCACCAGATAAAAAGATGATGCAAGGGATAAAATTCTCTTTGAAAAACAACTTGGCCTCACTGATAAACTTGTGCCAATTAAACGGCCTGCAAGGCAATTCAAATCTCACCCTATGCACCGTCTCGAGATATCTTTTTATTTTCTTGTTTGTCTTTGCAGCTGGTAAGGATTGTAGGAAAGGGACCATCCAATAGTATTCCCAATCGTCTTCCTTTATTACACCGTGTCTATTTACCTGAAATATAAATTCAATTAACAATCAAATATTTTTGTAAACATTTAAAAATAGTCTCGCCGATAACGATATATACATATATATAGAAAATAAATATATAATGGATATATAAATATATAATTGGGGGGGGGGGGGCTCGTGCCAAAGGTACGAGAATTCTAGGGGGGTTGGGGGAATGTCCCCCGAAAATTTTTAAAATTTGGATCAGTCCCGGAAATCGCATTTGCAGCATTCTGAGAACACATTTCGTAAAAAACTAGGTTTTCAAAACACCGTTTTAATTGTGAATTTTGTTATAAATCACATGCTAAGCATAGAAAACCAACAATTCAGAGAAAATATTCCATAAATTGGAATGTTAATTGAATTATCCATTGTTTTCAGCATAATAGTTTAATACGTATTCATATATTTTCGTGCAGCAGGAAATTTCGCCGCTAAATAATAGTATAAGATTAAAAAACAACAAAAAATCGACAATGACAATGAGTGCCTGTTGCAAAAAGTTGACCCCCTAGTGTGCGTATGTTGTGACATGTACAGTACAGAAACATATATATTATATTGTTTGGTATATTGCTTACTTTTTTAGCTTAAGTTTTATCAAATAGTTATTATTTAATATGACAATTACGTTATGTGAGTGTGATTTGTGTTATTTGGTACAAGATTTTTGCATAGAGAATAATACATGGGTGCGCGGAAATACCAGATTTATTTCGAGTGTTGAACATTCTTTGAAAAGCGAGAATTTTTACAGAACAGTGATAATTGAAAAGCGATAATTTTCACATGTGAAATTATCATAAATAATCTCACATGTGAGATTATCAGTTTTATCAGTGCTCGAAATTTCTATACAGCACTATACTTTACATAATAAAGATTATAATACCTGGACCATTTCATTGAGGATATATGTAGCGGTATCGTAATCTTCTTCTTCCTCATACTGACCCGCATTGTCATCTGGAACAATGTCCACCAAGTGACCGTTTTCATCTAAACATTTTTTATTGGCCTGACGACCAATAGTTAGCGAAGCCTTCAAGCTTTTACCACCCGTTCTGGCAAATTCCTCCACTTTCGTCATGGCGTAAGTTGCAATTTGCTCGTCACTTAAGCCTTTCCAAAATACTCCTCCTTTTTCATTAAAACTTCGGTTGATTGCCACTTTAAATTTTTTTGCTACCTCCATCTCACTTATTGTAACATAACAATCCCTATATAATTAGACCATTCAAAAAGTTTAAACGTTTTCCATTAACCCGTTTAACAATCACGCATGAGACACCCACTTTCCTTGCTTTTCCGTTTTTTTATATGCTGAAGATTTGGACCAATCGCGTTTTACTAGAAGCTTGAGATCTTTACAGAAGCCCACTTTTGTATTTTACACTTTGAAATTTTGTGTTTAATATTTCGTATTTTTGTGTTTTATATTTTGTATTTTATATTTTTTTATAATATTCTTAGACGTGGGATTAGACGTATCTCCCTAAGGTTTTTGCATTATACTACACTTTTGTATCCAGAAAACGCCTGTTTCTTCTCTTTACATGACACGAAGACGAAATTTATTGGACACATTGACAATGCTCTTCTGGACATTGCGATGTGCTGATTGCAGTGATATATACTATATATAGTTTCCGGCCTCTCTCCTCTCTCTAAAGAATATAAAATTCGAAGGAATAAATTTGAAATTGCGCTAGAAGGTATTTGAAATTGCACTAGAAGGTATTTGAAATTGCACTAGAAGGTATTTGATATTGCACTAGAAGGTATCTGCCGCGCACCGATTTTCAGCGGTTGTCTTCATACCAGATACCTTTTAGCGCAATTTCAAATTTATTCCTTTGAATTTTATATTCTTTAAAAGCCTATGCGGAGAAGAGAGGTTTTCCGGCCATTTAAAAAATCCTTTCGGGAAATTTTCTTTGAAGTTTTCGACTATTGTATACGTACATCTCGCAAAAAAATGCCAGAATTAAAGCTAAATTTTCCCTTTTTCATTCGGTAAAATTTTTTAAAACTTTGCACATTTCTTAATAACGGCTTAAGGTGGCTCAATACAGTTTTTAAAAAAATGGAAAATTCAAGATTCAGATGCATATTTTTGGACAATTATTACTTGTTGATAAACAAAATGTACCTTGCTTATATAAAACAACATCTAAAGAGTTTGAATTTTTGCACAAAAGTTAAGCAACTGCCGTTGCTATGGCAACAATGACGTTTCAAGATGGCGGATATTTTGATTTTAAAGTAATTTAAAATTCCAAACCCCCAAATTCTATTTTGAAAAATGATTTCTCTTAGTATAATCAGTTATTTTGACAATTTAGAAAACTTATTATGAATAATCACCTTTACGTAATTTAAAAAATTTCGGCCCCTCAGAATTTTTTTAAAATTGTCAACGTAATTCAATATACTAAGAGCAATCATTTTTTAAAATAAAATTTAAGGGTCACCGATGTCGTTTGCGAGTTAAATTACTTTAAAGTCAAAATATCCGCCAACGTAAAACGTCATTGTTGCCATAGCAACGGCAGTTGCGTAACTTTTGTGAAAAAATTCAAACTCTTTAGATGTTGTTTTATATAAGTAAAGTACTTTTTGTTTATCAACAAGTAATAATTGCCCCACTTTAATAGGGCTCCAACTTGAAAGCGAGAGCCTAAAATTGAGTAGGTTTTTTTAAATTGGTCAGAGCATTTTTGAAATCGAGGGACCCTTACAGTAGCTTCACAAGCAGTCTAGATAAGGTCTAGATGGGTGACTGACTTGGGTATAGCTTAAAAATAATGCTAAAATATAAAAGTTAGAATATAAAAGTTAAGTATACAAGTTAAAATATAAAAGTTAAATATAAAAGTTAAAATATCAAAGTTAAACTGTAAAAGTATAAAAGTAAAGATGAGCGTCTAAGCAGGAAGACCACCTGGGGCTATGGTATGTGTTTGAACACTAAATGAATACCAAATGGTTTTCGGTGCAGGATAGCGTCATCCATGCGCGCTTTCTGAAAGTCTCGCAACTTCGGCGAGTCGTTTTTGATTCACGGATGTTGCTTCAACAATGGGCAGTAGACTCGGTTTAGACGGCGAACTTGGTTATCTTTTCATGTCACGCAATCACGAAATAAACTAGTCTCTATCCCTAACCTCAACCTCTTAACCACCTAAGGTCCAGACACACCGGACGCGATTCGAGAACGCGACGCGATTTTTTAGTTTTGGAAAGTTAATAAAACAGCTAATGAGAGCAAATTTTGAAAGATATATGCATGTAGACCAAATAACTCAAAATGTTATAACGCTTCTAAATATTTGGAAAATTTAAACTAGGATCAAAGTTATCGGTCAGTGAAAATCGAAAAATCGTGAAAACGTCGCCGTCTGAACCGAGCCTTTCACGGGAGTATATGCTAATGTATGCATGGCGAATTCGGTATGCGTATTTCAATTATGCGCGATCATGCTCTTTAAACAAGCGTTCAGTATGTATCACGCATTTCGCGCAGTAAACTGTGCTTGTAATCATGTTTGACATATACATTGTTGATAAATCAGTATACAATTTGCATTACTAAATGCCTATAAATATAATCCCACGTCTAAGAACATTACACAAAAATAATATAAAATACAAAATATAAAACACATTGGTTTTACGCTGTCGCCTCCGTTTAACAATTACGCATGGGACACCCTCTTTTCTTGTTTTCCCGTTTTTCCCGTGGCCACTTCATGCAAACAGGCCAAATTTCCTGGGACACGCAGTGGTGATCATTGTAAGTTAAATGGTATTTAAATAAATTAAATCGTTATATATTAAAATCCAGGTATTCACCCAAAGCGAATTTAGAACAGAACCAATGTAGCACTAAAGAAACAAATTGCAGGCTACTTTTTGTATACAAGCCTTTGGTATATAACACGGCAAATTATATATGACAAAATTTAATATTAAAATATAAAATACAAAATATAAAAAACGGAAATACAGAATATAAAATACAAAATATAAAGCACAAAAATGTAAAATACAAAAGTAAATAATAGTACAATGATAAAGTCAATGATAGTAAAGTAAAGTCAATGATAGTACTCACATGGAAACTCCATCGATTCGGTGAACTGACAGGATATAACCATTAAAAATGGTTAATTCCTTTTCCACAAACTTAACAAAAGCTTTTATATGGAAAAAGAAATTGGAGATGCACTTGTATCGATTTGTATCCACTTTCACATGGAGCGTCTTGGATCCATCCTGGTCCTCACGCGCAGATATCCCTTTGATTGGTGACGATCCTGACATATTCAACTATTAAAAAAACGGTTATGGTGAGTTTCGTATACGAGTTTCATAGTTATAATGAATTCATCATATGTACGGTAAAGGGTGTAGCAAAAGATGTTTTAACTTACCTTTATACACCAGTTATTGCAACAGTATCTATAATTATAAATCTTCTCAAACTTGATGTCTGCCTCTGCTTTGTCCTGACTTTGATGCAATGTGCACTATCCCAACTTGCAGAAGACTTTATATACTCTTGGTCGTGTAAAAGTTCATTGTTTCAATAATATTACAGGAAGACCAACTGTGGTTCCGCGGGCACGGCGTTACGGCTGTATTATATCTTGTCAACACAGCATTATTAACTTTTATAATAATAATTCGGTTCCGCGGGCACGGCGTTACGGCTGTATTATATCTTGTCAACACAGCATTATTAACTTTTATAATAATAATTCGGTTCCGCGGGCACGGCGTTACGGCTGTATTATATCTTGTCAACACAGCATTATTAACTTTTATAATAATAATTCGGTTCCCCGGGCACGGCGTTACGGCTGTATTATATCTTGTCAACGCAGCATTATTAATAATTCGGTTCCGCGGGCACGGCGTTACGGCTGTATTATATCTTGTCAACGCACTTTTATTAACTATAATGATTTGGTTCCGCGGGCACGGCGTTACGGCTGTGTTATATCTTGTCAACTTAAAACTATAATAATAATGATTTGGTTCCGCGGGCACGGCGTTACGGCTGTATTATATCTTGTCAATTTAAAACTATATTCTATAATAATAATAATACGGTTCCCCGGGCACGGCGTTACGGCTGTATTATATCTTGTCAACACAGCATTATTAATAATTCGGTTCCGCGGGCACGGCGTTACGGCTGTATTATATCTTGTCAACGCACTTTTATTAACTATAATGATTTGGTTCCGCGGGCACGGCGTTACGGCTGTGTTATATCTTGTCAACTTAAAACTATAATAATAATAATGATTTGGTTCCGCGGGCACGGCGTTACGTCTGTATAATATCTTGTCAATTTAAAACTATATTCTATAATAATAATAATAATTCGGTTCCGCGGGCACGGCGTTACCGGCTGTGTTATATCTTGTCAACACACTTTTATTAACTATAATAATGATTTGGTTCCGCGGGCACGGTGTTACGGCTGTATTATATCTTGTCAACTTAAAACTATAATAATAATAAAAATTTGGTTCCGCGGGCACGTGTTACGATAACATTATAGATCTTAGTAATTTGTGAAAAATTTGGTTCCGCGGGCACGGTCATTATTCACTAATCATGTCAAATAGGCTCAAAATCCAAATGTTGATGTATGCCCGGTTTAGTAGCATTTAAAACAATACCATGGGTAACAGGTTCCTCTATGGGCTAGTCCATGACATTTAATTGGTGACATCTGGTTTCTATATATGCCAGGTGCGAGATTGTTTTTCACTGTATGATAATTGGTTTCGTATTTTCAGAATATTTCAATATTAATTATATTAATATAATAATATTACTAATATTTTTAATATTAGTTTATAAGCAGAACAAGTGATGTAAAATGGTTACGCGAGCACGGCGTGCTCATGAAATTTTGCAAACGCGATCGGTTTATTTCAGGCATGGTATATAATTCTTGTATGTAATTGTATAGTCAAAACCCGCCAAGAACAAAGCGTAGCGTTGTAATCTAGCAGCAGTGACAACAGGAAGGCTTTTGCTGGGATGAAAGATTGAAGTGAGAGGCTCATGATCAGTCAGTAAGGTAAAGTTCCTACCGAAAAGGTAATTGTGGAAATTCTTGACTCCCCACACTGTAGCCAGTGCTTCTTTATCTATCTGTGCGTAGTTGCGCTCCGCCTTCGACAGGGATCTCGATGCAAACGCTATCGGGCGCTCTGTGCCGTCTGTCATAACATGGGACAGTACCGCTCCAATTCCTACAGGTGAAGCATCACAAGCCAGTTGTAAGGGAAGGTTAGGATCATAATGTGTAAGCACCAGATCTGAAACAATCATTGCTTTAACTTTGCAAAAGGCTTCTTCGCATTGATCTGTCCAGTTCCATTGGTAGTTACTTTCCAGCATTTGGTTCAATGGATGCAAGATTGTAGCAAGGTTTGGCAGGAATTTGTGGTAATAGTTCACCAATCCCAGGAAGGAGCGTACCTCTGCAACACTCTGGGGGCGAAGGGCATTCACCATTGCAGCTGCCTTGTCGGTGGTCTTGTGCAGGCCTTCACTATTAATGTCGTGGCCACAGAACGTGATCTTTTCTTTGAAGAACTCACACTTCGATTTATTGGCTCTTAACCCATGGTGGTGCAGCCGTCGAAGGACCTCCTCCAGGTTAGCCATATGCTCTGCGTCGCTTTTACCCGTCACAATCATATCATCTAAGATACAACTAGTACCAGAAGTTCCTTCCAGAATCTGATCCATGGTACGCTGCCAAATGGCGGGAGCTGAGGTAATATATACCAAACACCAATCGATTGTATTGAAACAAGCCCATGGACGTATTAATTGTAAGGTACTTCTTGGATTCTTCCTCCAGCTCAATCTGATGGTAAGCTCGGAGGTCGATCTTGGAAAACTTTTTCCCACCAGCTAAATGGGCAAAGATATCTTCGATTCGAGGCAGAGGATACTGTTCTGCTTGTAGTGTTGGGTTTATAGTACCTTTGAAGTCACCACAAATACGGACTGAACCATCTTGTTTCGGCACTGGTACAGTCGGTGTCGCCCAATCACTCCACTCTAGCTACTTTCGACAAAATACCTTCGCTCTGAAGTCTCTTCAGTTCTTCCTCCACTTTCGGTCGTAAGGAATATGGGACCTGACGAGCTTTGCGAAACTGTGGTTGACTACCTTCTTTGAGGGTTATCCTTGCTTTGGCAGATTTGAAAGTTCCCAGTTTGTCTTCAAAAACCTCTGCATACGTATCCAATAGGTTTTTCAGCTTCTCTTGTGTAGTCGTGCCAGGGTTTCTATGGCTGGAATCTGAGGATTTCAACAACTTAATGGTTTTCCAGTCGAGGCGAAGCTTGTGAAGCCAATCTCGACCCATTAACACTGGACCCTTAGTCTGGACTACATGGAATGGCAATTGACATGATTGATCTAAGTATTCAACTTGCATGGTAAGGCAACCAACTGGAACGATCAGTTCACCAGTATAGGTCTTTAGTACGGTGGTTGTTGTCTCTAACTTCTTGTCGCGAAATCTTTCCAAGAACATGTCATATGGCAAAATGGACACGGCCGATCCTGTGTCTAGTTCCATGGATAGTGGTTGATTTTCAACTTTCACGTCAACCCATATGACATCACTGTTTGATTTGTTTACATTATGAACTTCTAGGTTATTCAACAAGTGTTCATACTCATCTGGTTCGGTCTCTATGGCACTGGTCGATTTTTGGTATCTTGATCTGGGCGAGGGTCTACCGGGCCCCTGGCTTTGTTGTGCCCGGCAAGCTCTTTGAATATGACCTCTCTTTCCACACTTGTGACAGACTTCTTTCTTAAATCTACACTCAGTTGCAACATGGGTATTAGCTCCACATCGATAACACACTACAGGGGAAGGTGGGCCCCTATCTGATCTATTCGAGGGTCTGTTCAGTGTCAGTTTGTCAAGACCAAGAGGTTTTTCTTCTCTACCCTTGCTGTGGATCTCTGTAGCATCTCGAGTGGCTGTTTCCATAGCAACTGCTATGTCAACAGCTTTGGAGAATTTTAATTTTGACTCTGCAAGGAGACGTTTCTGAATTTGCTGATTACTTAATCCACACACCAATCTGTCGCGCAAGGTTTCTTCCAAGTTACTTCCAAAATTGCAATGCGTGGTTAATTTCTTTAACTCAGCTATATAACTTAAAATGCTCTCCCCTTCTTGCTGATTTCTCTTATAAAAACGAAACCGTTCGGCTATTTCTAGTGGTTTAGGATTTAAATGCTTCTGTAATGTAGTTACTATTTCATCAAAGTTCTTGTCTGCAGGCTTTTCTGGCAAAAGTAAATCCTTTAATAATGAATACGTTTTGCTTCCAATCAAACTCAGCAGAGTTGGCACTTGATGATTGTCGTCGACATCGTTTGCAGCGAAAAAATGTTGTACTCGTTCGACATACGTCTCCCAGCTTTCTTGGGTTTCATCAAAAACATCAATTTTTCCAATCGTCGTCATTTCTGGACTTATAACAATCCCAAATTCGTCGCCACTGTCGTGTATTTAGATTATAGTTTTAACAAAATATGAATAATACATAAGCATGGCCGATCTCCATATCTAATGCGCATGTCCGTGCTATGACCGCTGTCCGTCTATATCTATATATCTAACATGATTGGTCTATAAGACAAAAGATTTTTTAATCTGTCATTTGATTGGTTGATGCTAATTAGATTATACTCAGTATTGTCGTTGATATATTTATAGTGATCACAACTATAATTAGATTGTTGTTGTCGTTGTGTGAAATTTAAATTTCCCATGCGACATTTTGATTGGATAGTAAATATAAACTTTGCTGTGGGTGGAAAGCTATCGGATTAAAGGTGATGTAAAGTCCGTTCTGCGCAGGCCTACATTCCAATGGTCGGGATCCGACCATTGGAATGTTGTTAATATATCGCACCTTCCGAACTTTCTTGAATTGAATCTCTAGTCTCTATTAATTTACAAGCATAGCGAACCAGAAGAGTGTTAAAAATTCAGTATAATATATATCTAATCATATTTTACAACCGTAGTACTGAGTTCAAAATGTAAACAAAGCGTTTGTTTATACATAACGGACTTTACATCACCTTTAAGTCTTGTGTCAGGTTTATATTTGTAAAATAGAGCGTGATCTCAGGTTAGGCTCGAATTTCTTGTAGAATAATAGGAGGTTTTTTGAAACCGGGAATAATAGGCAAAAGAGGCAATAATAGGGCAACGTTTTGGTATGACGTCATCGTGCCAACGTAAATTCCGTAATTAGCATGCATATGCATCATTCGCGCACGGGCCAGCGACGCGGCGTACACGTGTATACCAATAATGTTTAATAATAATGTTTAGTTTAATTTTTAATTTTACCACATTACAGCCAATAACTGAATTGCGTTGTCTACATGTATCACTAAAAAAGCACTATACTCTACTAAGTCTACTTGTATTATTAGTATACTGCTTATGTACATGAGTTAAGGAATTTACAGATTCTATTTAAAAAGCATGCATAAAAATTTTAGAAAACCCACCCTCTACCAAAGATCGTTGAAAAAAAGTTAAACCGTGCAATCTATACTAAACTACTACACATAGCAGGAGAACAATTGGACTAATAACGTTATGCATTACATTTGTTTCTTTAATTAATCCATAATGCAAATTTCAAATAAAATTGAAAATCTTAATTTCCAGCTCCACATCCATTATATAAATAAATAAGTTCTTATTTTCTCCTGGCCTTGGTTCGACTTGATGTAGAATAATTTTGGGAATAATATTAGGGAAAATTTTAAGAATAATAGGATAATGCATGTCAAGGGAATAAAATAATGGGCAAATTTTCGAGCATAATGTGCGTGTCTCTATAGCCATCTATTTCTAGAAACAAGTGTACATCAATAAAATTTCCTTACCCTAACCTTTACTCAAGCTTGGGTTGGTAATCTTTTCTTTCACGTGACGTGTGATGACTTTGAAATAAGTCTTGGTTTCAAATTTTGAATTTCACAATCTGGCTTTTGTACGTCTTGCAATTTTCTTGTATTGTGTATGAATAATCAACATTTACGCCATGTCTCAGTGGATATCGTTCAAACGAGTATGGGCAGTTGTTGTTGAGTGTCGAGGCCGGTCATAGATCGCGGGTCGATACTCAAAAATCGAGGTTGAGGGTCGAAAGTCGAGGGTCGAAAATCGTGATTCGAAAGTCGAAATTTCAGTTTTATTAATTAATACATTTTTAGAATACTACATTTTTAGTGTGAAGTTTCTTCGAAACTTCACAGTATTGTGATGACTTGGAGGAAATTCAAACTTATCAGTCAGTCAGTCAGTCAGTCAGTCAGTCAGTCAGTCATTCATTCAGTCATACAGTAAACTTTCCGGGGGGTGTATACGATTTATGTTCGTAGTGATTTATTGTGCTTTGTCAGTACTTTGAAGGTTATTTAACATATTCTGTTATCCTTTTGCCAAGTTCACAAAAATTTCGAGGAATCGCTTTTGTTATTGTATTTTTTTTTAAATTTTAGAACATTCGCTTCTCATGTTGTGTAGCCTGCATGGCAGGCGGTATTTCTACGGGCAGCGAAAATTAGGGAAGCAAAGGAAATACCGTCTGCCGCAAAACTAGGGGTTTTTGAATTACCCGTCCGCTGGTGAACGGGAAAAACGGATTGGTTAGTATTTTTATGTAGTTGTCAATCAACGGCTAAATTCGGTTAAATGTTAATCATTAACCAAATGTTTTGACGTTTTGAAACTCTGCGTTTTGAAATTAGTTCACGTCAAGTCAGACCAGAAATGGAATAACATAATAAAAGAAGCAAATTAAAAGATACAAGCTGAAAAATAACACTCTAAATAGTGTTTTGATAGAGATTCGAACAAGAATATTTAACAAAGAAGATACGTCCGAAGGGGCCGAAGTTATGATCGGCGAAAGGTATGGGCTAGTCTATATTTTCGTTCAGACAATTACATGCGTATTAATTTGATAATATACTATCTCGCTTGACTTTCAAAGGCCATAAATCGCAATAATGTTGACATTTTACTAAAACTATCGATAGAAATTAGGAGATATTTCTTCACTGAATCGAACAGTGGGATTTCCATATAGGCCTATCAGTCATGTTCTGAACCAAAGATACTTGATAGATATTATATACGAACCTCCAAAGTATAAACAAGGGGCCGGTTGATGCAGTAATTATCAAATAACTGTTAAACTCTTATATACCCGTTGAATATGTATAGTTGTAAACAAATAAAAACTATCGTTCTATAAGGCCACATAAAATAAATTCCTTGATTCTCATCACCGCCCGACTGTATTTTAAGAGACGCGTGAAATTTTTTTATATTTTGTTATACAATATAAATGAACCGCCCTACAAAATATTTCAAGACAGTTAAGTATTTTATATTTAAAATTGGGTTTTTAGTGCCATTTTAAACTGCCAATTTCAAACAAATAGAACCTTGAAAGAAATTTCATTGCATTTTAACGGAACTTCGCATTCAGTTGAAGGGTTCAGTCATTGTTCGTGGAGAAATATGTTCATTTTGGTTTGTGACACTTCACTTTGGAAATCACAGAAATATTAAATGTTAGGAATTATCAGTTTTTTATTTATTGATGATAAATTATATAAATATAAAATATAAACCTCCCGGTTTAAAAAGTCTAGTGATGAGAATCAAGGAATTTATTTTATGTGGCCTAAGGTTCAATACTTTCAGTTTGGTTGTTGACTGATGATGAATCTATAGTATAGACTTGCATGCTTTGTATTTTGAGCTTATTAAAAATGGCAATAAAAACTCTATATAAAATATGAAAAAATTAACTGTCTTGAATTATTTTGTCGGGCGGTACATTTATATTGTGTAACTAAAAATAAAACGTTTTCACGAGGATTTTAAAATTCAGTCGGGCGGTGATGAGAATCAAGGAATTTATTTTATGTTGGGCAGTGGTGGTTTCGAAAACGAAGACCTACGAAAACGAAGACCGAAGACCTAAGTCTAAGATGGGTCTTCGTAATTACGAAAACGAAGACCCACTACGAAAACGAAGACCCATCTTTGTTTTCGTACTACGAAAACGAAGACCCTAAAATATTTATTTACATTGTTTTCGCGCCCACTACGAAAACGAAGACCCATCTTTGTTTTCGTACTACGAAAAAGAAGACCCTAAAATATTTATTTACATTGTTTTCGCGAAAATAAGCGTTTAAATTTCAATATGTTTTCAGGGGGTTGACTATACCTCTCGTTAGGGCACTTCCTAAGAACACGGCGTATACTGGAAAAATCCCTTACGCTAAATTAACTTGAATCACTGAGACATCTGTGTGTACTATGTACGTACTCTGGTGGTTCTATTGACCGTGGTATTACTGATTCAAACTTAACTGATTTGCTCAGACATTGACAGTAGTACAGCAATTAAATAAATACATGTCGAATATTTGTTAACATTGTAAATTTTGCAATTGTAATTCTGACATTCTGTTGTTGACATTTTACATTTTAAAATTATTTAGTTACTTGTCTGATGTTTGCCTTTGACTGTATTAAAAATACTTGAGTGATTTACTGAATACTGGTTTAGGTTTCTAGTGATTCTATTTTTATTGCTGAATCGTATTTTCCTTGATCATATTGACATATATACCATAACATATTATTATTCCTTAATTTTTTCCAGCAATTTATCGGAAATTTTTCGCGACACTTTTACGCTTATTTTCGCGAAAACAATGTAAATAAATATTTTAGGGTCTTCGTTTTCGTAGTCCAAAATCAAAGATGGGTCTTCGTTTTCGTAGTGGGCGCGAAAACAATGTAAATAAATATTTTAGGGTCTTCGTTTTCGTAGTACGAAAACAAAGATGGGTCTTCGTTTTCGTAGTGGGTCTTCGTTTTCGTAATTACGAAGACCCATCTTAGGTCTTCGGTCTTCGTTTTCGTAGGTCTTCGTTTTCGAAACCACCGTTGGGCAGTTGGGACTTGGGAGCAGCTTGGGAGTGGCTAATTTTGAATATTTACTTAATTAATGCATCTATAAATAGCGTTGATGCTTCAGGGGCGGTAGTTCATTTACACCCAGTTTTGCGGCAGGCGGTATTTCCTACGTACCGCCTGCCATGCAGGCTACATGTTGTGTAAAGGATCTTTACCCCGGAACACCCGATTTTTTTTTAGTAGCGCAAATGCGCATGCGCTATCAAGCCCTAGATCACGATGGCGTGACGATATGCTAGGAAGGAGTGACAGTGTTGTTTTCAGATGTATAAACATTTCAGACGTGAATATTGAGTAATTTTTTGAAAATCTACGCAATATATAAATTGATCTTATGCATTACGGGCGTTCAATTAAGTGTCGATAATATTTAGACGGTATATTCATTATACAGAGCTAGGAAGGAGCTAGACCGCCTAGACAGTGCAGTCAACACTCAAGTGCATAAACATTTCAGACGTATTAAAAATATTGAGTCGAAAATCTTTGAGATTCTAGGCATTCAATTGAGTGCTGATATTATTTTCACGGTATACTCATTATACGGAGGTACAGTACGTACGAAGAAGCGAGACAATGTTGTTTTCAAGTATATAAACATTTCAGACATGAATATTGAGAAAATCTTTGAGATTCTACGCAATAATATAATATATAAATTGATGTTATAAGGCCACATAAACAAAAATAGTTGGTTAGCGTCCCCGCCCGCCCACAAAAAAGGCCCCGCTCAGGATTTTTTTTTTTTTTTTTATTTATAAAAAAACAACTTTTATTGATCAACAGGCTCTAATGTATGTAGTATTTCTGTTGACTGTAGTCAATTGTGTTAATAATTTGCGAAATTGCGTGCGAAAATGACGGTATGAATCATATTTTGAAATATATAAAAAAATATCTGTACTGCGCAAGAAAATCCAGTTTCGGACCTAACAGTGAGTAAAACCAAGGCGTTAAAAATTAGTAAAAATTTAAAAAAAAAGCGCCCGCCCGCTCACTTTTTGGCAAAAGCTAAGTACGCTAACCAACTATTTCAGTTTTTTATGTGGCCTAATTACCGGCATTCAATTAAGTGCCAATCGATATTATTTAGACCGTGTATTCATTATACATTGTCATTGACTGTATAAGGTGCTACATCACAGAACTCAGTACAAAGAGCGAAAAATTGCATCAGATCTGCATCAGATCAATAAAGCGTAAACAACTATTAAACAGAAGCGGGTGTTTGTACAGGCGTTTACGAAGAAAATATTGCGAGACGAAAGAAAAGTTGAGTCAGAGCTCCTTATTTAAATAAGAAAGACGAGGAGATAGCCAATGTGTTATCGCCAACGTGTTATCGCCAACGTGTTATCACCAATCGCTTGGCTCGCCAACAAGATTTATGCAATGGAAGAAAAAAGCAAGGAGGTACATGTAGCCAACATGTACTGTCACGGACCTTGTTTACTGTCTAGCACAACGCCGTTGTCAACGGTGCAAACTCGTGTTCAGTGCAACGATAACTCTACCAGATCTTACGAGAATGAATCTGTAGTATTCTGTACACAGAACTGTATCAAAGCTTGTCAAAACTGCTTTAAACACTGCAGCTATAACTGTGAAACTATTGAAATCTAGAGTGACATTATTCAACACATGCGAAAAGCTGAAAATAGACACAACGTGACCTTCGAAAAGTCAAAGGTCAATGAGACTTGTTATTGTGAAACATGTCACAATTAGGTTAAAATGCGGAAGCGGATGGAGCGGATCCACGGAACGGATATGCGGATAAAATACGGAACGGATGAAGATAAAGTGCTTCCTTTCAATGATATAACGACGTAGTGCTTATTATTCATAACATATTGTATACAGCTATTTCAATTATAGTTTTAGATAAGTTTAGCATAGCAGTAGCCTCGTGGGGATGCTTTTAGCGACAGCTGCAAATACAAATGCAAATGAAAATTTAGAATATGCAAAATTTGGTTGTTGGTGAAACAATTGAAATTTAGCATGCGTGTAGCATCACAATAAATAGATAAATTGTGTCAGTTTCACAAGGCACGTTTCTGATGTGTCAGGCTTGTTTCAAACGTCGTGCGCCGAGCGCATGAGATGAAATGCCTTTGGTAATTGTTTATTTCGTAGTGTAAGCCATCAGCTTTTCTAGGTTGTCGGCGAACCTATATAGTTCTTGCAGTGTCTTTTTCAATTTGAAACTTCACACTATCCTTGGATCCCTAGTTCGTATTTATAATTGTTGTTAAAATTTTTAAAAGTTTTCCTGATGATAACTTTTTTAATTGCTCGTGAAATTTTTTTAATGAGAAATTGATCCTTTTTCTCTTTCAGTATAGAACATTGGGCGTAATTAGGTTGTTTTTTGTTTTCGAGAGTGTAAAATTACTAAAAATATTGGAAAACAAAATTATATTGTGTTACTATCAGAACAAATCGACAGAATCACACACTTCTCCGTCGTATTCTCCCAACATTCCCCTCGTGCATTATATATCATAAACACGTTTTCTATTTCTTAGATCCTGTTCCTTTTTAGGTTGTCGTCCACCAGCAGGAAGTACACCCCTACCATCTGAATGTTATTGGTGCAAGTATGCAAAAAATGGTCAAGACTGCGTGTTGGAGTGCCCGTCTGGTATGGTACCAAATAAAAACAAAAAATGCATTCGTAAGTATTATATGAAACATGTTTTTGAATTATTCTTGCATGTATGAGTGGGCGACACCTTAGTATAGTTGCCAACATATAGAAATACAACTGTACAAAGTACATTCTAAATATAATTTTCTGCACTACTTTGAAGTCGTCAGTTGACGAAGCACAGCTTTTTTCGGTTCATCCTATTGACCAAATTTTTTTGTGTAGGTAATTTCGACTTGACGTTTAAAGGAAGCATTGGTCGTAAATGGTCGCTCACGACTATCCCATCCACACTTTCTGCTTTCACAATCTGTTTATGGATAAAATTCCCCGCTTACACTCAGGAGTATTTCCAAAAAGAATATGCAGTCCTTGGTTACCTTTCTTCGGGATCGATTTTCCCTACTCTTATGACACATTTTGGCCTGTCCGTAAGATACATGAAAGAAGGGGAAGCTTCATTGGTGTTCAAGTACTACTACTGGTAAGTCAAAAAGTTTGGAAGGACAACCTTTTTTAATTATATATATATATATATATATATATATATATATATATATATATATATATATATATATATATATATATATTTATATATATATTATATATAATACCTTATTGAATTCTGATCGTTTAATTGGCTGTTTATGGTCACGTGATATTGAATAGAAAATTCCATTTCCCAAGAGTGCAATGGAATACGTTCCATTGCACTCTTGCGAGTGCAATTGTACTATACGTTTTATTCCATTGCACTCTTTGTGTTTTCGATAAATCGCATCCGTCAAAATGCTTCTCGTACGGTGATCGCAGTTTATTTTAACCCGATATTCGAAACTCAGTAAATGGGATTTAATGCAAATACGACTCGTCAAAATGGCGGGAGCTTACAGTAAACCTTTTAATATTAGTCTATTTTGGTATTATATAAAACAAATAATGAATGTTTTTATTCGTGCAATGGTAAGAATATTTTCATTCGGTGAAAGATGGAATGTTCCATTCAACTCGGCTGTCGCCTCGTTGAATGGAACATTCCATCTTTCACCTCATGAAAATATTTTTACCATTGCACTCATAAACATTCATTATTTGTATATTATAGAGCTAATAAAGATAAAATAAAATAAACCTGGTTTACTTTGTGAATAAAATCTTATGAAGTAAACCAGGTTTATTTTATTCAATTTTCCATAAAGATTTCCCACCGAGATTTCCGCCATTGAACACAATTCAAGGATCACTCATTATTTTTATATAGCCCTAATGCCTAGTCCCTAATCTGATCGCGAATGTTCCATAATAGATGCATGGGAATCTTTCTTCTTTCCATGACTTTTTTCCATACTCTCGACTATAGGTTGCAGTATTTGAATGCCTGTTAAAAATGAAATACTCATTGTAATTAACTCTGATTTATATAGGTTTGATTTCGTGTCAAGACACGAGATAGAGTTGAAGTTAGGACAAAGAGTCAACACCAACGAATGGAATTTCCTGTGTGTTACGCGTGAAAACAGTTCTGGAAAGACGAATTTGTTTTGGCATGGGAAAGATTTAATTTCAGCTAACAAGTTACTTTATCCAGGCCACACAATGAGAAAGGGAGGGACATTTATTGTAGCTGGAATTCCAAGACGCAACATTTATGATATGGTGATGTATCCGGCGGTTCCTAAGAATAACTTACCTTTGACTATTACACAGACCAATGTTTGGGATCGCTCACTTACACAAGATGAGATTACTGGTATGTCCAGTCGAGAAAACTGTGGTGGAGGAGCTGGGAATGTCCTTGATTGGAAAGATTTTGAAAGTCAGCTGGATCTCAGCATATTCACTAAAAATGACCAGTCTCAATGCACAACCACGCCTGGATCGATGTTCTAATGTATTACTCTCTTTGGACTTCACAGTCAGGCGGACACGTACTGAGGCTTATCACATTTCCCACTTGTTTAAATTCATATTGCATTGAATCGTGTAATAATTATGTCTTTGTTATCTAAATCCTATGGATAATATTTCTTTTGGAAGATTCATTAAAAGCTCTATGCTACACTATGGGTTTTCCAAGGATTTTGAATTCACAAAATTGACGCGAAAATATTTTCACATATAATATATGTTACTGTAGTATTTTAACCTTAAAACTCAACTATGCTGAGTAAAACTCCCTTTTTAATACAGCTGTCCAGTTCTCCTCGAGGTGCCTGTTTTTCCCGCCGGAAGTACTAACTCCCAGATGTTACACTCCTTTTTCCCTGGATTAAAATCAGAGTCCCTGAAACATAACAACTAAACTAATATAAACTAATATTTGTCAACACTCTAACCTAGCAGTTTAATGTTTAATGTTTTATAGTCTAAAATTAATGTAATTACTCACGAATAACAGTCCGGTGTATGTCTATCTCTTTGCGGATATCGGGCTGCTGGAACTGCATTTTCTTCGCTAACCACTTGTTGGTCTGGAACGGGTTGCTGGTTGAGTTCTGGATCAATGACTTCATTTTCGTTTGCTTCGCGTGTTTCTCTCTGGATCACTTGATCTTGATAACTCCTGGACACCACTTTGTTGTTTTCCAAATTCTCTCGAATATACTAAGTCATCTGGTCGTAATTGTCGATCCACTGCATGTTGATCGTGTAACTCTTTCTGCTTCTTCTGTTGGTTCTGTACTCTTAGTCTTACATCTGGATGTAGTACGTCCAAGCGAGATCTTGGTTTTCTGCTCGTAAGCATTTCCGCTGGCGCTATCCCTGTGGTTGAGTGTGGCGTGATACCGTATTTGTAGAGAAACCTAAACACTCTGGTTTCCAAACTTTCCTTATTTGACATCTTCTTCATCCCTTCCTTAAACGTCTGGACCGCCCTTTCTGCAAGTCCATTGGAGGCTGGATGATAAGGAGCAGTCCTTCTGTGATGAATGCCGTTTTTCGCCAGAAATTCCTCGAATTCTTTGCTGCAAAAATTACTACCGTTATCACTGACGATTGTTGTAGGAAGGATCGAGCCATATGATGAGGCATCGCAAGCCAGTATTAACTCCTTCTCCGGGTCATAATGCACCAATAGATGTGAGGACTTCAATAACTCTTTGGATTTTCTAAATGCCTCTTGGTGTTCTTCACTCCATTGCCAGCTTTTCCCTTTTTCCAACAGGCTGCCGGAATCGTTGATAAATTTGGTAAATACTTTTGGTAATAGTTGATCATTCCCAAGTATGATTGAACTTCAGACACATTCGTCGGTGCCGGTGCATCGGTAATGGCTCTGACTATCTCTTGGATTGGTTGTATTCCTAGGGTATTTATCTTCTAGTGGCCTAAATACACCACCTCGTTCACCATGAAGGCGCACTTCTTCTTCTTTAGGCGTAACCCATGCTCTGACAACCGTTTTAGAACCTCTTCTAAATTTGCTAAATGTTCCTCACCATTCGAACCAGAGACCAAAATATCATCCACTCGCACAACCACGAAAGGAATCCCCTGCAGTAGGTTTTCCATAGGACGCTGGAAAATCCCAGGGGACGAGGACACTCCATATGGCAATCGATTGTACTGAAAAAGTCCTTTGTGTGTGTTGATTGTAGTATATTTTTTTTATTTATCCTCCAATAAGATTTGTTGATAGGCTTGACTCATGTCCAGCTTGGTGAATTTCTTTCCACCACTCAAAGTGGCAAAAAGATCTTCTGCCTTGGGAATCGGGTAATTGTCTAACTTCGCAGCTTGGTTAACAGTTACTTTAT
Organism: Paramuricea clavata; assembly: GCA_902702795.2. Classification (NCBI taxonomy): domain Eukaryota; kingdom Metazoa; phylum Cnidaria; class Anthozoa; order Malacalcyonacea; family Plexauridae; genus Paramuricea; species Paramuricea clavata. The sequence goes on along the minus strand of CACRXK020000367.1, from coordinate 30,381 downwards.
AATACCTACAAATTATTATCGACTTATCATCCTTAACGATTGGTACGATTGGCGCTGCCCAATCTGCAAACTGAACAGGCTCTATAGTTCCCTCTTCTTCCAATTTATTTTAAATTCTTCCAATTTATGTTAAGGGCCCTTCCCCGTTATGACTAGTAAAGGCCATACGCCTTCTTGATCTTCATGCTTCACCGAAGTCTCCACCTGACCCAACACTTTAACTTGCTCTCCCGTATAGGTATTTAGTCTTACCTTTGATTCTTCAGCTCTAGGTTTGGGTGTTTTTTCTTCAATAATATATGTATCCTCATTCATTACACTAACTGCAGCACCAGTATCTACTTCCATCTTTAGACTTTCATTGCTCATCAGTACATGAACAACATATGGCTCAGCTTGCTCTTTGCCCAGACTATAAATCCCATAGTTGTCGTCTTCCTATTCGATCTCGTCATCCTTCATGTTTAAATAGTTGCTGCTAGTGCCTGAGTTAGGGTTGTCGTTTCGTTGACTTTTTCCAGTCGCCTTAGTGTTGCTTCGACCGTTTCTTGCTGTGTGTCCTTTCTTGTGGCACAGGAAACACTCAGCATCGCGAAATTTGCATTGTTGAGGGTCATGTTTACCCCCACCATAGAATAAAGATCCATATAGAAGGGCCACTTACGTCGGAAGCTTTGAAGTTTCTGTCCTCGCGCATGTCGCATTACGCATGTTGGCCGCCATCTTCCTAGCCAGTCAATGACATTTTCTGGCCAATAAACACGCTGTACTGGCTGGCTGCTCCGCCTTCTGGCCAGTAAACTGCATATTTTTGCATAAAAAAACGAGGACACGTTGCACCGCTGAGTGGCCCTTCTGTTACTGATCTTTATTCTGTGCCCCCACACCTCCATTGATGTAGCTATTTTCATGGCTTTCTTAAAGTCGAGAGAACTTTCTGCTTACAATCTACGCTGAATCTGTTCGTCATTTATTCCACACACCAACCGATCACGTAACATCTCTTCTAAGGTACTCTTGAAATCACAATGTTCTGAAAGACTTCTTAATTCAGCTACATACGAAGCAATGACTCGCCAGGTTTCCTGAACCGAGTATTAAACTTGAATCGTTGCACTATTGCTGAAGGTTTTGGGTGTTGATGTTGTTGTACAAGTTCTACTAGCTCTGCAAACGTCTTCTCTGACGGTTTTCCTCAATTTCCTGGCGTGGTTAAGTTCCGAATCAACTTATACGTCTTGCTACCACAAACACTCAATAATATCGCTCGTTGTTTATTTTCGTCGTCCACGCCATTTACTTCGAAATAAAATTCCAACCGCTCAATATACTGACTCCATTCCTCTTGTGAGTCATACTCTTCTAGTTTCCATGATTTGCCATTTTATCTCGTCGCCAAATGTAGTATTTTAACCTTAAAACTCTATAAGTAAAACTCCCTTTTTAATACAGCTGTCCAGTTCGGGGTTGTTCTCCTCGTGGTGCCTGTTTTTCCAGCCTAGTCCCTAGGCCTCTTAGTACGCCTATTTCGCGTTTCTGCATACGACGTCACGGAAATCAAAAGCATGCACAGAGGACTAGGGACTAATCTGCTGTTTTTCCTGCCGGAAGTACTAACTCCCGGATGTTACAGTTACCAATGACATAAATTGTGAAGAAATTTTGTTCATTTATAAATAAATGCATTATTTATTTTGTAATTCTCATTTTAAATTATTAACAGAGAAAACATAAAGAAAATCATAAAGAAGCATGTACATGTACGTGAAAGAGCTTGGATTCCTAATATGTATAGTTCAGTTGCTGGAATGCATATCTGATACAAAATCCCGCTGACCTACATTCGTAGTGTCCAGAAATTGTAAATCCAATCTAGTACAGTGCTGACTAGTCCGCTCGCCAGAGGGGGCAAAACGGACGATGCCAAAAGGTGTCATTATAATAATAACTTTATTTTAACAGGCGCCCAAATCACTTTCCAGTGCTTTTGAGAAGGGCTAATTGTAAAAGTTAAAACATTAATCTTTATTACTGTGAAAAATTTTAATCTGTGCACTACTTAATATATTGAGCGCACAAGAGCACACAAAGTTGGATTACTTTTTTATACACCCTGTATATGGCATATCATTTGCTACAGAACGAACTACCAAGGTCATGGAACTCTAGTTATTTTCCGTATATAGAATATAGCTCTTGATTTCCATTAGCTGTTTTGATCTTAGTCCGATTTCACGTCCGGTCGCCTATCTTCAAGGACAGTAATTCTTGCTCCTTGAGTGAGATTAACACAGCGCTTCCCGGCGATGACACTTTCTTCAAATTACAATTCAAGTGATTTGTTTATAATCCTTCTTCATTGGGCACCACACAGTACATGTGGGTCCATTCGAGTTCGATTTGATAACTGCTTAAAGGCTTGTTATTGTCCAATAACAAATATTATTGTCCCAACATTCAATTCTTTGGCAAATATTTTGAAATATTTGATTTCGATAAATCTTATAAGATTTTTCAAAACGGATTTAAAAAACAAGCAGTAATAATAAATAAGAAATTATTTGAACATTGTTGCATCAATGTTGGTCAACATTTGAACGAGCCTTAAACTGCCTTTTCAGCTTCAATGTTTTTGGTTGAAACTTCGATCAATTCAATTGAATACATGGAACAATTAATTGTAATTCGGCAATTGATTACATGGACCATGTACCGTATGGCAATCGTCAGCCAGCTCAATATCCTCCCGCAAACATTCGAACAAATGACCCTGATGTCCCAATATGGCAATTATGTAACGTATACTTGTCCCTCATGAGTCAAAGCATTGGGACACGGTACATCAGTTCTCTTTTTCCTTTCTGTTTTTAGGTGATTTTTTTAATTTCACTGTTTTTATGATTTTTCCAGGTGCAGGTCAACCTCGTTCCCAGGAAAAGCCTAGAATCAGTCTTGCATGCTCGAGCTCGATTGCAATTATCGATATTTACAATTCAAAGTATTACCGTATTTTCTCTATTATTTTTTTCAGTGTTTCTGGACTGGAGCTTATTAAAAGGGAGGCTAAATAGTGGTTGGGGGCTAAAGAACCGTCATTAGAAAAACATTTGGAAATGTTTTCATACAAATCATCATCATTTAGTCATATCAGTGAACATAAATACACAGACGCGAGTTGATTGTACTATATTCGTTATTTAATATACTCATTTCTATATTTTGATACAAGGTAGCTCAAGACAAATAATATTTATTTACATATATATACCGGGTGGCGCAAAAAAAGTTCAGGCGTTTGATCTACCATAGCGAAAAAACTATAAGAGCTATACATCGCTCAAATAAATGTAGCTGTATTCATAAAAGGCTAACTTAAGTTTTGATAGGTTATACATGAGATATCACGAAATATTGACTGAGATATCAACGTTCAAATTAAACTTGCGTAAGCATTTTCAAAAGAATCGAAAATTAGTCTAAAATGGCCCATTGAACTAAATTTGATATCATTCTCATTAGACATTACGCTGGGCATCGCCAAATTATTTCCCGGGCGAGCTAGTGATGAGTAAACGCGGAGATGAGCCGTACCCCTGGCTTTCAGATTTGACAATATCCAATATTTTTGTGGCTATACCTATAGAGTATAGTTGAAATATCAAATTGGGAGTATGCCACATCGACAGCGCTAGGTTTTGGAATAATATCTAGAATACTTTTAGTGAAAACTCTTGTGTCAGAAAGATGTCTCATCTTTTGCTGACAGGTTATGAAGATGTCCCATCTTTTCTTAACCAGTGGAAGCTTAAAAGGAGTCTATAATATTATTCTTTACACCACGCTAAGTTAGAGTAAAGCGGCGCATGCAGCGATAGCGCTAGGTTTTGGAATAATATCCAGAATACTTTTAGTGAAAACTCTTGTGTCAGAAAGATGTCGCATCTTTTGCTGACAGGTTATGAAGATGTCCCATCTTTTCTTAACCAGTGGAAGCTTAAAAGGAGTCTTATATTATTTTTTACATCAGGCTAAGTTAGAGTAAGGCGATGCAGCTTGCGCTATAGGTTTTGGAATAATATCTAGAATACTTTTAGTGAAAACTCTTGTGTCAGAAAGATGTCCCATCTTTTGCTGACAGGTTATGAAGATGTCCCATCTTTTCTTAACCAGTGGAAGCTTAAAAGGAGTCTTATATTATTCTTTACATCAGGCTAAGTTAGAGTAAGGCGATGCAGCTTGCGCTATAGGTTTTGGAATAATATCTAGAATACTTTTAGTGAAAACTCTTGTGTCAGAAAGATGTCCCATCTTTTGCTGACAGGTTATGAAGATGTCCCATCTTTTCTTAACCAGTGGAAGCTTAAAAGGAGTCTTATATTATTCTTTACATCACGCTAAGTTAGATTAAAACGGTGCATGGATGCATGCAGCGATAGCGCTAGGTTTGGGAATAATATCTAGAATACTTTTAGTGGAAACTCTTGTGTCAGAAAGATGTCCCATCTTTTGCTGATAGGTTATGAAGATGTCCCATCTTTTCTTAACCAGTGGAAGCTTAAAAGGAGTCTTATATTATTCTTTGCCTCACAACGCAGGCGCGGGCGTAGATTCCGTAGATTAGCTATAAGACAATGGTGTCAATGCAGCTATTGTTTTTGGAATAATATATACATTTGATATATACGTTGGTGAAAACGTTTGTACCAGATTCATGTGCGCACTAGGGCCTATAGGGAAAGGCGGTATAATTATATAACTTTATAAGTCAGTTTCTTTATTATTAGCCATAGAAAACTTACGCCTTTGAAGCCGGACTTTTTATACTGCCAAGATCTAAAACGGCAAATATGTTCCGCGGTCTTGACATGGAATTATCGTGCTATTCTCTAAGATACCAAGAACGTTTTGTTTTACAACACACAAGTCTTAATATTATTACATATTATACGCAGCCTTATTACACATTGTACGCTATATAGTATAGCCTGGCCCTAGGTGACTTGTCAACAGTCAGCATTGTGACATATTTGTACACTTTTATTTTAATGCATAACAGAAAATTAACTTATTACTTGCTTGGTTTCACACTGCGTCTAAGCAACTGAACCTGGATTGATGACATCTTATAGCGGTAATTAATAATGCGATTAGCGTTGCTCGCTTCCTGAAGTTGCAAACTCAGTTTGCAGATCCCGCTGTTTTTCAAAACGTGCGGGTCGTCATGAAGAACGGGACTGATTAATTAATTTGGTAAATATATCGATTTCAAATTACAGGCCATATATGCTCAGGCGAAGCATGCAACACGCAATAGTGTTACCCTACATGAGCAAGATAAGTTAGATAACCCTGTCTATATAGTTATAGATGACTTTGTACTTTGTGTAAACAACCTATTTTTACCTGATAACCGCAGGGTTTTCATATTCAGTTTATCTCCATTGCATCAACTTGTGGTCATAATTATCAACGCATGCGCACGTGATTTAAGTTAATATTGTAACATTGACTGCAAATTTAACAGATGTTCGTGTGAGTCGTGTGACCATATATAAATCCATTTGTTTCATCCAACTAAATTTATTTATAGGTTTTCCATACAGTATAGGGGCTTATGACTTATACAGAAAAAATATATATGAAACTCCATGTCGGCTATATATTAAATATTGAAACATAATTAGCCACTTGCTATTTATTAGATAAACCCGTGTGTAGTCATGCAGGATATCTCAAATTAAAGGCTTATCACATGCAAGGTATGTCCTAATGTCCGCCTTGGTTCCGGATACTTATTGACAAATATATACCATCAATTAAACAAGTGTGACTTTTGAAGCCTAAAAGGTTTATTTTCAATTGATATCAGAGATCAGAAGACGAATATAAGAGATGGTTAAAAGAGGAAAACTGTCGAGCTGATATTAAAACTTCTAGTTTCTCGGGGAAAGCTCAATGGTCTGTCTGCTTGGTTGAAGATTTAAAGTTAATCTGAAAGACGATAAAATATTTCCGGCATAGCTTTTCGTAAGACTATAAAAAGATGAATACCTGATCTTCTCGTAAATTGGTTGCAGTCCACAACTGTAAATTGTATGAAATTCTTTTCATCCACAGTAGGCTTTTTTATGAATGCGTGTGGCATCTTTTCACAACTAGTCTGTAAATGTGTGCGCGCCAGGCTGTGTGAACACTAAAATGTTCTGTCAAAACTGTCAACGACACCTTCAAGTTTATGCATACTTCACATATAATATTTCATTGTATCCTCTGTAATTACACTTTTCTATCAAGGCGGAGCGAATATAGTGCTAAGTATTCTGTAATAGACTGTAAAAATGTCGTTTAGGAAACAGGCGCCAAAGCTTGAAGACTATTCAGCGCAGAGAACGTCGAAGTTGTGAGGACGTCAGAGTGAGAGGTACGGTTTTGACTTGCTGTGTTTCTTTTCCTTCAACTATGTAGTTGTCTACTGGGCAACATGATATATTAATTGAACACATGATACACTATTACACTTGCTAATTGTCATTTAAATGGTGTATTTCATGTTCTATTTAAACTGAAAACGAGTAGCAGTATTTTATCGTCATTAATTCATACAACTGTAATTCAGTATTTTCAACTTGACAAGCAGACATTCTGTAACTTTGGTGAAGAACATTGTTGGCTTAAAAATTTGTTGCATTAACCTTAGTAAGAACAAAAATATCGTGAATATGAGGGACTGTTCACGTGAGCCTTCATGGCTTCGTATATCGAAAAAACTCACCTGGGTGAAATCCGCATGTCTTTGTAAAGATTTTAATGCACTTATATGGTTAAAAATAACTATATGCGGTTTATATATATGGATGAATATTATAGGCAGGCGCTATATAGGACGAGATCTCACTTTAGAGATAATATACTTAGTAGGACCTCAGTCAAATGGGGAATTTTTCATATGAACGCTTTATTCCAACTGACCGAGATTTTGGTCCAATTTTTTATATTTTGATCTGTGTCTTTGTACACTGTATTTAGAAAATATGACATAGTCAATAGTATAGAGAAATGAAAATTTATCGACTCAGCCGATAGTCCGCGTAATTTGACAGCGTACAGTTTGTTCAGTTTGAGGGCACATTTTAACTATAGATCATTTCACAAATACAAACACAGAAAGTTGTTTCCCACCAAACAAATTTTCTAGCAACTCATAGGCGAACTGTGCACATAGCTAAATTTTAAAGTTGTGGGTCAATTAAGCCGCACTCCAAATTGTAAATTTGATCATGATAAACTTGCCAATGGTCTATTTGGAAGCAAACTGATCAGAGTATATTTTGTTTTATTTTGAATGACAAGCTCTGGTTGCCAAAACCTAGTATTTTCGGAATCACTGACAGCTATTCGGTAGCCAGTGAAATTTTGCGCAATATAGAATAAGCCGAAGCAATTATTAAGGCCCAGCTAGTGCTGAACCTCTATATTATGGAAGAGCCGCGATATCATAAAAACCCCATCACCATGCATGTCAGAAAACTGGGGAAATCAACCTAGCTGTTTAATTAAAGATAAATTAAAAAGTAAAGATAAAATTGTACGTCTTTACTCTTTAGCAAGGAATCTAGATGATGCATGTAAAGACATGCATCATCAACACTACAGACTTTGTATCAATTTAGCCGTGTACACTATACCGAGCACTATACTGTCTATAGAAATATACATGCATGCATGCAATTACAATCCCTCGACCTTGAATTTAGTGATTATAGTTCTCTATAGTGATTATAGTTCTCAAATATTTTTTCAACATAATGCATTCCCGGCAAACAATTATATAAATTAAAACGAATATTCAAAGTTCGTATTTCGAGCTGCCACATTGTTCGGCAGTAGGGCCTGTTCGCAGGCCCTACTGCCGAACAACTTTGAACCACATCACAAGTATCACACATGACGTACAAATGTTATTAAGCATTTTATAAACTTCAATTTTACCTGAAATGCATCCTACAAACGAGTTTTCAAATGTTCATGACATAACTGGCATAAGCGGCTGCTTTTCACTTTTGTCTTTACACTTTGGCGAAAAACTTTGCCTTCAACTGTCTATGAAGTGAAATCTTTGGAACGAACTTTAAATCATTAAAATCTTCAAAAATTTAGTAAATTTTACTAAAAACTGATGTTCATTTATTTACTAAACTTTTTCCAATCGCTCCGACCAAAAGTAAATTGTTTTACCAAATCTGGTCACACTGGACTGGAGGTTCATGAACGATTGCCACACGCTTGCAATCATTGATGAATTTTCGCTCCGCTAGCTAGCTTTCCTATATATTAAAATGAATTATAGCCGAGTGGAATTATAGTACCTTGACACGCGCTCTGCTTGGGGATGAACGAAGTATCTTCCCAGAGGCGTCGACACAAATTTCGACGCGTATACGTTGAAATCCATGAAATTAATTGTAGTGAAACCCCTCCGAGATATAGTCGAGCACTGCGCCCTAGTCATCCCACACAGCGGCCATGATATAATCGTAGTCTAAAACTGAACTCATGCGTTTGACCGATTTGACGAAAATGGCGAGTGCGAGAGTCATCATTTTCAATTGTATCACTCAAGCCACGGTATATATAGTGACGCATTATATTTTCAAACCAATTTCTTCTATTTCATGTATTGTCGTAAACTTTAAATTATTTACAAATAAACTGTAATCTGAAGAATAGAGCTGATCTACACTATAAAATTTCTGTGATCGCCAATTTCTGTGATCGCCGTTGTCATACATTTTACTTCCAAACGCACGCTGCCTACCTTGACTAATTCATTATGTACCAGGCCTGATGCAGGGCCGTAGATAGACACGATAATTGGGGGTGTATTCATATATTCATATTTACATACCGTAATTAAAAACAATCGATTCCAAAAGAAATCCGTCGGGCAGAACACGAATATATGAATATACACCCCCCTCCCCAATTATCGTTCTAGCTACGGCCCTGGCCTGATGTGGTTCTACATTATAGCTGGGACTCTGTATTTGAGATAATAATCATTTTCGGGCTCATGATGAGTATCAGCATCCTTCAGTGTTTCTAATATATAGTTGTTTTATACTTATCCAATGCTCTCATAATTAATGTCGCTTCATCTATAAGTAATGTCCATTATTTTGAACTTACTGCAATATCAAATGTTCCTTCGAAATGTCGTCTCGATCATGTTGTGGAAGTATATAATATATTTGTAATTTGACGGTGTGTATACACAATGAAATTTGATAAATCGTATAGACAGTGTTATTTAATTTGAATAATTAATGGCAAAGAGGTGAGATTGAGAGATTACCGATGAGGCCGAGACGAAGTGGTAGCAGAGAAGAACGAATCGAGCGGTTCGTTAGGCCTAATTTCCCCCCGGTTTATTTCGGTTTAGACAGCTGGATGGCTCCAAATATGGTTCATAGAGACAACCGACTATATTGACCGACACCGAAATTAAGTACTACACTCCTGACTTCGTCTCGGTTAGTTGATTTCATACAAATGGGGCATCATGTATCTGTCCTAAACTAAAGTAGAAGAAATATAAAACCATATACATCGGTCAAAAAACAATTTTAATGTATCAAAATAGTCAAAATCGCATTTTCTTTCAATGTTGTACCTATATAGATATACGGATGTTATGGAATTCTGGTTCATAAGAAGATGAAACCATTGGCCGTGGTACACTTGAAACTGATTTAAATAATAATAACTTTCAATCTAACACTCATAACCTGTCCTTAGAGGTAACGTCAATATTTGCGAGGTCCCACATCAAACAGTCAAAATGGAAGAAGACCAAAATAAGAGAGCAGAACTCACTTTTCTGACAAATCTTCACGAACGGCATGCTAAACTAAAATCGAAACAAAATCTTGATGAAGCAGATGGCTTTCCGAAGAAAACGGAACGACGACGCACAGAGACGATGAACTTAGCGTTTGCCCACCTGCGCGAACACATCCCAAACGTTCCGACAGACACGAAACTCTCGAAGATAAAAACTTTACGGTTAGCCATAAGCTATATTCGTTATTTAAGGGAAGTTCTTGATGGAGAAAATCCAGGTGAATATGTTGTTGATCTGAAACGAGATAGAACCATCGCCATGGATATTGCTAATCATTATGATTACGCGGAAAAACATAAGAAAGAAGTGGTAAGTTCGTTTGCTGTCTTAATAATAGAATCGTTATATTACAGCACAGCTGGCACGACCTGTTTAACGGGATGTTAACATGATTCCGAGACGGGATAAAAAATATTTAAAAGTAATGAAATAGATCACCAGACATAGTAAACGAAAAGTCAAAGGGCGATTTAAAGAAATGAAATGCCGTTAATCACTTCCTGTAGCTTGAAAAATTATTACTCCTGTTCAGATCGCTATAGTATTAGGAAAATAATGAAATCTTCTTTAATTACACATATAGTTACGCGACTATAAGCCCGGTGAGAAAGCCCGTTATGACAACGGGAAATTATATTATTTATTATATAAACATAAGTGTTATATAGAGTTTTTGGCCACTGAGAAAAATCGTATTTAAACACACGTAAAAAATACGATATTTTTACGTGTGAAAATATCATTTGTTGTAAAACGCATTGCCACGGACGTTTTATTGTTTTTCACTGAATTTTGTTTATATAATAAACAGAAAAATACATGGGTGCTTGGAAATACCAGATTTATTTCTCGTGTTGAACACTGATATCTCACTCGTTCGCTGCGCTCACTTGTGAGATATCATGTTCAACACTCGAAATAAATCTGGTATTTACGCGCAGCCATGTATTATTCTCTATATATATAATTTCAGAAATTATCTACATTTCATATATACTGTTTTACTGATCTGCTCGAGAATTTTTAACTTCACGAGAAAAGGCCTTTTGCTCGAAACGTCGAAGTTTCACTTGTATTTTTCAGGTACTAGTTGAATCCCTCCCAATCCGCAGCTTTCTGGTGTTATGGTCACTACTATATACCTACGCTTGCCACAGACCGAATTTTAACTTACGCCTATATAGCGTGCTATTTAGTCGTTGGGGAAAAGCCCATGGTTGCCAAAGTCTGAGCCGGGTTATTTTACAGTGTATATGTATATTTAAGGCTTTGGTTATTGGTTGGGCTAAACCGGCTGTAAATTTCTAATTCAGTTTTGTTTTTGTAATAATAATCGCCTTGGGTTGTCGAGCAATAGGAATCTTGGACATAATCATGTAGTATCTAGGTTACTATAGGTATTAAAACTTGGGCGACCATATATTTATAAATAAAAATATATATACACTGGAATCGTACACGTGCATGGTTTTCTGCATGATGACCATCAAAAACATCATTAGCCGCTACATACAATCAGTATATTAGTATAGGCACTGCATATATACAATACTATTATACTTTTAGTTTAAATTAAGTCCTTGAGCGCTGGAAAAGCTTTGTTGTAATGTTTAAATGTTATTATGATTCATTGGAACATGCACTTTTTCAGTCACTGCAATAGTGTTGATAAAAATATCTTCATTGATCATTTTCAATCTGTTCCAACTGATTGATAATCTTTTAGCACAACATGAGCTCAACATCAGCTACATTATACATGATAACTCAGGAAAAAAATTTCAAGCGGCCCCGATGTGGACAACATCGGTTCCATTGAAAAGGATATAGGATATACCTGCATGGATATAGAAAAACGCATTTAGGAAAACGTGAAAGAAAACTGACGATATACCTGTATATAGGTGTTCGATATGGGAAAAACATGGTCATGGATTGACATAAACTTCAAGTGGACCCTTAATTGTGTTAGAAACCCGAGCCAAGCGGACTGTCATTGATGTATTCTTTAAAACACGCCGCTTTTCACTCTTTTCACCCACAGTAATGATGCCTCTGACTTTGGTTTGGGATAATGACCAACGCAATAAGTGATTAGAAGTAAACTGATTTTATTCTTTCCCCGGATGTGTATCCACAGTAGGCAGTACTGTATATGTTTTATTCACAGACAATTAATTTTAAATTTGTCAAAGACAAAGGCCAGTATGCATTGCATTGGCCATTTTTAACAAAAAAAAAACACCAACAGATCCGTACGTCTTTCAATGATCAGCACAATATATATTTCATTGGTTTACCAATTAAAAATTTATACATCCACCAATGTGTATATAACTATAGCACCTAAAGTTTAAATACTTCAGAAGAAATATGATGTATGTTCTAACAGTAAAATTATGCAATATATAAATTATTTATCCGGTTGTTCTCCGACTTGTTGTCCGTACGACTGCACGAAGTTTGGAAAATGCCGAAATGCATCTGTAAATACCCACACATTAATTCGGGAGCATACATATTAAACACAAATTAAAACAGTCTTAGAATAAACCAAGTAAACTAACGACAGGTTTAAATTTACATTATTCTTAACCGCATTGGCACTGGGGTGAGTTAGCCACCCCCGTAACAACTCGGTTGGAAACAGGGCGAATTTTACTCAATATTTAGCGAATGTTTAGCATGCAAGATTGAGGGGTGCATGTGAGTGGGACGTGGCCCCCATCATTTCTCTATTATGTATATGCGTAGTTCTGATTTTGGCCTGCGGAGGAGGCTATGCCAATAGGGACACGTTTGATGATGCATCTTTTGCGAATTTATGCTATTCGCTAATTATAGCAAAACATATGACAGCTTTTATCAACGTGCAGGAAATAACACCCGTATCGAAAAATAAACATTCCCACGACAACGACGTTTTTTCGCTCGAATTAATACATGATAGGGACTAATGCTCCGGAAACAGCGTTAAAGTGTTTGTTTTTTGGCTAATTGTTTTCATATAACAACATGTTAAGATATAAAATATGAAAGCATTAAGCACCCTAATTAAACTCTCTGCCTCTGGGGTCTTTTCTCGAAACGCTTCATCCCTACCAATTAAAATTTATACTTCCACCAATATGTATAACTATAGCACCGAAAAGTTTGAATGTTTCAGAAGAATGCTATATAAATTTATTTATATCTGCGTTTCCGGTCGGCTGCCACAAACGTCAATCTTTAGGTCTGCCGTTCTATTATGACGAGGCTACTCTAGTCTGAAGGAAGCTCGTTTTCACCGTTTAATTTTTTCCTCGGTTATTCTGCTATATATACTGTATCAGTGACAAAATTGTTTTGAATCCTCTTGAGCTGTGACGTCGCACGCAGCTACTTGGCAATTATATTTCGTTGTGCGCGTTGTCCATTTAGCTTCAGGGGGTCTTGTCAATATTAAAGCAAGATAAAGAAAGTCCTTTTTTCGCCGTCGCCAACTTAATTTTAGGTCGTCGTGTTTCTTTTCTTGTTGTGAAATACATGCACCGACACTGAAAGTTACCTATTGAAATTCTTTAATTTAAGTATTGATAAGTTTTCTACACAGTTTCTATTTTTAAATTTGCTATGGATATTTCAGACAGTTCTTTGGGAGAATAACTGCATAAATCAAGCTCGAGCCCGCAGTAATTGGCTCACGCTGTTGCGGTCACCCTGCCTATAGTCATGTATATTATTCTTGTTCTTGTTATACTTATAGTTTTGTGTATTGTAATATGGCGAAACTAATAAATAAATAAATAAATAAGTAATAAAATAAATACACGGCCTACACAATTGTAGAATTTTATGTTTATCGTAAAACATTTTACAAAACGCGGTTGCTCAGATGCGCAATTGCAGTCACTAAAACCTTGTCACCGCCAGAAGGCAAAAGAAAGTTAACAAACACCTGCAGGTTTATATATAAGGTGTTTGTAAAGCTGGTTTTATGGTTAGTAATCCAAGTGAGTATATATACACTTTAAGACCTGACCAGGAACGACTGCGAAAAATGCAGCACAAGGTCCTCTGGTAGGAATTGAACCTACGGCCCTGCGATTCCGGTGCAGCGCTCTAACCAACTGAGCTACAGAGGCCAGCTGTTGAGCTGTAACCCGCATTCTAATATTTATTCCACCAAGTGAAGTGCAAGAAACAAGATCATTGAAGTCCACCTTATCACAACCCGCACACCCGATCACCTATATATACATGAACTTACGGTTACAGCTCAACAGCTGGCCTCTGTAGCTCAGTTGGTTAGATCGCTGCACCGGAATCGCAGGGTCGTAGTTTCAATTCCTACCAGAGGACCTTGTGCTGCATTTTTCGCAGTCGTTCCTGGTCAGGTCTTAAAGTGTATATATACTCACTTGGATTACTAACCCTAAAACCAGCATTCTAATATTAATTCCACCAAGTGAAGTGCAAGAAACAAGATCATTGTTTGTAAAGCGTGTGCTTTGCCCATGGTTGTGCCTTCAGGTACAAAATTGGTTTGCATAAATGCTTTTCTATCGTCCAAAAAACGTTCAGAAACGAATTGAACATTAATTGGCTCTCTTGGCCTACAAATATATTTTGATACCGCGTAACTACGATGTCAGCTCTGCAGAGAATAATCGCAACGCCAGCAAACGTCCGCTTGTCTATACTATAGCTACTAAGTCTAAGAAAAAATAAAACCATGACGAGACGATTTACAAAAACTATTAGATGAAAAAGAAGCGGAAACGGCACTAAGACAGCATTTATAATAAGAATTTTCAACCGAATATTTTGAAGAAAATATAGGTTTTAAATTATTTTACAAAAAAAAATTTGCATTTTTCCTTATACACACAATAAAATAATTTTTGAATTTTGCGTGATATGGTGAGTTATTATGGCATACGGCTTCAGCAGGTAAGACAACCGCGGCCTTGGTAATTCTCGATATAATATGCAGCTCAACCTTTTAATATCCAACTATACTATGTCCATTCGTCTTCGAACACTTTATTTAGAACGATAGAAGAGCATTTCAACTGTGACCCAGGTATACAATGAATAATGAAGATCAAACAGTTTTCGGACTTCTCTAATTACATGGGTATATGTTTTGATATCGTTTAGGAATACGAAACCCTTCCGAAAAGGAAACGTGGAAGGACAGGTTGGCCACAGAAAGTCTGGGCTTTGGAACTAAAAAATGAATGATATTTAATAACGCACATTTGCCTTCACTGACTAGAATATATCTAATCACAGGAGTGTAATAAACATCTTACTGCAAAAATTAATGCAATAATGGTCGATATATCGCAGCAAGCTAAGTGTCCCAACACATGCAGAAAGACTGGAAATGATCACAATACCTGTACTGTAGGAACACGAAGTTGTATACTTGCGCAGTATACTGTATGTATGTTAGTATAGACTATAGTGCTATATATACACTGTTACGCCGTTCGTGCGGTTCGTCTTGTGCACAATAACATTTTGATAAATTCTAAAATTCACCCACAAATGTGAAGAGCTGACAATGATTTGTTGAAGTCGTGAGATTTGCGCAACGAACTTTACAGTACATCGATCACTCTAGACTGTAATTTTCGAAAGAACGTCTTTAGACTTTAATTAAGGTCTCTCTAAATTATTTGCGCTCGCGAATTCGATAGGGAACATTTGCATGAATTTGGGGCATTCTGATTGAAATCACACAGCTATCATGCAACTGTATGCAACTTTCAGTGAGTGTTTCGAAAGAGTCTTAACTATGTCTAATAATAAAACTAGCCTCAAGGGTCTTTTAAAGGTATAGTGTTTTAAAAACTATAAATATTTTAATTTTTATAAAAATTAGATAACTACCAGGGCCTATCAGAGAAATTCGGAGACCCGGGGCAAATTTTTTTTTTTGGGGGGGGGAGAAGGAGTTTAAAAAAAGGGTCAAAAAAATTTTTCGGGTCGAACATCATTTTCGCTAAGGTTCAAAAAATTTTTTTCCCGACAAATTCCTGTTACAACATGGGTCAAACCCTTTTTTTCGATCAATAAATGTTAAATTTTGGTTTAGAAAATTTTTTCTCATACCATTATTTATATCAAAAAAACGTTCGAAATTATTTTTTTTTAAATTTTGAAAATTTGGGGGGCCCCCTTAAACTGGAGGCCCGGGGCAAATTGCCCCCAGTGCACCCCCCCCCCTCTGAAAGGCCCTGATAATTACCATTTCTATATGCATTCTTTACAGTATGAGTCCTGTCACTTCAGCTTGGGTAATACACCCTTCCGGAAAGTACGTCAATTTGGCTGTAGAACCTCGTAGAATGTGAAAACGAGGCTCTGTAGCCAAGGTGGTGTACTTTTTGGAAGCGTGTCCGAACCAAGCACGAGAGGGCATATACGTTCAGTATGATGAAAATTCGAAGTTGATGAGTGGACTGGGGACGAGTGTTAAAAAGTGCCCAAATTAAGAAATGAACCAAATCACTAAAAAGACCACCTCAAAATTAGTGAGTATACAAAGTTTGAAGACGTTTACATGAATATCCTTCGAATAATAAGCTTTCGAAAATCGTGATATTTACTATGAAATGTATTGTAATCTTTTATCAGTAATTTCACAATTTTCGAAAGCTTATTATTCGAAGGGTATTCATGTAAACGTCTCCAAACTTTGTATACTTACTAATTTTGAGGTGGTCTTTTTAGTGATTTGGTTCATTTCTTAATTTGGGCACTTTTTAACACTCGTCCCCAGTCCACTCATCAACTTCGGAATGGCTAATTGGAGCGGCGACACGCGCATCGTGGAAAAGAAATTAAATTAAAATTAAACGTTCTGTAATTTGGAAATAGGACTGTTGGTAATTGGTATACAATTTTAGACCTAACCTGCAGGAGCAGTTACGAAAAATACAGCTATAGGCCCTCTGTGGCAGGAATCGAACCAGCGGCCCTGCGATTCCGATGCAGCGTTCTAGTTAATGGCAACTGAGCTACAAAGTCCAGTTGTCGAGCCCTAACTACAAGTTCTTGCATGTATATATATATAGTGGGTGATGCTAGTATAAGGTACGTATGGGTAAATATCGAGAATTGTGGACCAGGAACTGGCAGTAGCGTAGCCAGCCCGACGATTTAGTCGTGTGAAAACAATCAATTTCTAAAGAAATGAATACTGAATGATCATAATTTTGAATTTGCTTAGCGGGATTAAATTGTCGGGCTGGCTACGCCACTGTTGTTGTTGTTGTTGTTGTTGTTGTCGTTGTCGTTGTCGTTGTCGTTGTTGTTGTCGTTGTCGTTGTTGTTGTTGTTAGGGAGTGACATACGCTCAGTGCCGTAGCTAGCATGTATAGTTAGGTGTGGGCCAAAATTTCCGAATGACGAAGAAAATTTCCGAGTATTAGCGAAAATTTTTTTCATTCGAAAATTCCGGGCGACTTCCATGGCCAACCCATTTCCTGAATATGTCAAAGTTGGGGAGTTAACCACCCCCAATACCCCCCTCGCTACGGCCCTGCATACGCTCTTCGAAAAAAGCTGAAGGCTAAAGGCCCGGTCACATTACACAACGATAACGATACGATAACTTGTATACGCGCGCTGATTGGTCAAAAAATTTATCGTTATCGTCCGACCGACAAAAAAATTGCTTGGGTGAGCGATTTCAGTACTGAAAATCGTTATCGTTACTGTTAACCAATAAATAGATTTTACTCAGAATATCGTTTTCGTTGTAGCGTGGACACCAACATATTTTTTTTGACCAATCATCGCGTGTTTACAAGTTATCGTTGTGTTGTGTGACCTGGGCTTTTAAAGGCCCCTTCATTTTGCGTCCGATCGTCATGAAATTTGACAGGATGATTTTAAACGATATTTCGCATCGATTGACGGTGTCTGTTTTTTTATTTCCGATTTAGGGGCAGTGTAAAGCAATTCTTGTCTGCACGCGCAGAATAATAATATGCATATCACTATATTCTGAACCAGCGACTAACCATTTTAATGGTTAAAAATTGTTAAAAATAATTATTTGTTATGGTTGGGTTTATCTATTAGTGAGCTGAGAACCTCAATTGCCCACCAAGAATGAATTATTCACGCACGGACGCACCTAAGCAGTTCACAAAATGCACAAATAAAGCATACAGTATAGTATATAAAGCCGGTTATCACCTTAGCCAACCACAAACATGCTAGACGACACTATAGATAGTAGTTTTGTCGTCATCAGCCTGATAACGCTGAAAATCCCGTTTTTCGATCGACGTTTTAAGCACTTAAGACATCCATAAGTAGAGTTAATAGTAGGGACTTTGTTCTATTCGTCGAGAAGTGTTTTTTCTCTTTTTTTCTCAAGGGTTTTAACAGGTCTTTAGTTTCGCAAAACCAGTAGTCTGCTAAGTTGCAGGTATGTACGAGAGCAAAACATCCATTCCAAAAGGTGTGTGTTCCGTGTTGAATGATGAAGACTGAAGAGGGCGCAAAAAAAAATTTCAGACATATTTTTCATTCGGTTTTGGGTGGGTTAACGTACCGTTATTCGTTAAAAATGCTGCCAGGTCTGTTCTGCGCATGCATCAGTTCTGCTCATAACAAAAGGGGACCTGCAGATATAAAGAGATAAATATTGCTCAAATTTTGTATCTTTCCAACTTTTTTGAATTGAAACGTAGAGTTTAATATGTTCAGTACAAGCATAGTGAACCAGAAAAAATTCAGTTAGTATATCATATTTTACAAATATAGCAGTTCAAAATGTATACAAAGCGTTTCGTTTACATTACGGAGTTCACAGCATCTTTAAATTTTTCGTTAATGTTTTCGTAAATTTCATTGTTTCTCCAAATTTTAGCTATAACTATTACTTTTTAATCAGTGTCACTTTAAATATTTGAGTTCTTTTCCTTCCTATCCAATTCATGTTTTGCCGACTACGAAAAAAATTGCCAACAAATCTGTCATTTTGCCCCTCCCCATTGGCACACTCGAAAAGGCCGTTTTTAGCCCTCCTTTAGGTCAAAATTTCAGAAAATGCGTCAATTTTCAGCGAAGGTGGGGGGCTGTCGCCCACGCCCCACCGAGATTTCTGCCACTGGCCCCTAGCGATGGCCAGTCATGCTGGGGGTGTAACACCCCCATTATTTGTCGGAGTAATTTCAGGTAAATATCTAGGCGTCATAATTTAATAAACAAATAAAAAACGTTCTTTCACAGGGAAGAATATCTATCTCCAATAGAAGACAAATCTTTTTAAAATCTTTGTCGCAGGCAAGTACTATATGTTTAAGTTAAAAGTTTAATTGCTAAAATTTTCAAGGAACGTTTAAGAATCTTTCAACAATAATGAAAATTGTGCATCTTCAACAGCGCGCGATTATTTTAATTTTCGCGCGAATCAAATAAACGACGGGTTCCGACCAGCGGTAACGCCATTCAAAAAAAATAAGTAATTCATGTAAATATGACATAAATAAATATAATAAAAATAAAATGGAAGGCGCGCCATTTTAGGATACTGAAAGCATGTGTTTGGTTTATATTCTTTGAACAAATCTCAGTTTTCAAGGTTTGTGAAAATGAGTAAGTCATCCAAGAAAGATTCAGAGGAGACTTCTTCCCCCAGTAAAACATACATTCGGCACAGAGTGCAAAGCTATGTGGAGGGAGTTGACACAACTCGTGAAGATTATGAAACCGAAATACCAGCTGAAGATCAGGCAGATTTTGTTGACAAGGAGACTGTTGATGTTGTCGAGGAAGTCATTGAAGTTTCAAGTATTAGTCGTGGATTAATTGCCGAAACAATTTTAGGTAAAGTACAACAAAACAAATAAAATAAAAATAAAGTGTGGATAATAATTTTATATAATATAGTATTTTTGGCATTTTTGCACAAGTGAATATAACAAATTCTACAAGTTGAATGATCAAATTTGACGTATTAAGCTGTTATATTCACCTACAGGTGAATATAACAAAACCGAAATTTGCAAAATGGTGGCTAGCCGTTTTGTGTTAGGGGCGGACCATTAGAAATCCCGGGAGGGGGTGTGAAAATTCAAAAAAAAAAATTCATGCAAAGGAAAATGCCTGGAAAAAAAATTCGTGCAGCCATTACGTCAGAGAAAAAAAATTCATGCAAGCAAACAGCGAAGTACAAATAGTCTTGAAAAAAATTCGTGCAGAGGTTAAATGCATTAAAAAAAATTCCTGCAGAGACACGAGACTGAAAAAAAAATTCGTGCCGCAAAAATTTTATACCCCCCCTCCCGGGATTTCTAATGGTCCGCCCCTTAGTTACTACTTTGCATCAGTCAATTCCAGCTGTGACCATCACCCCCCCCCCTCCCCCAGGATAGTGTGGGGCATTTTTACGCTTTCTTGTCCCCACAGCCGGGCATTTGCAGCTGTGTGTTCACCCAGGGGCTGGGCATTTGTCAATATCGGGTTATTACCCCCGGGCATTTGTCCCTCATGGAGAAAAGACTGCGGCCCCGAGTTTCCTTTGTCATATCAGCCATTTCACAGAAATGACACATCAATGCCAAAAATTTAAATTAACACAATAGCTACTACAATGCTATTTCTAGTTGCTGCAGGACCTTACTCTCATTGAACCATAAAATTTTTTTCTCATGGTTGCCCCCAGGCATTGTGGGAAAGGCATTTAGAATGCCAATTAGTATGCAGCAATTAGAACAAATATTGTCCTTTTTAGAAAAGGTACATTTTTGGGGGGATAAGAACAAGTTTCTTTATTACTTTCTGGACACATATGATTATTTTACTATTTAAAGATATATTTAAGGGGAAAAAATTCAAAATGAAGAATCGGCTTTGTTTTAATAGACATTGAAAACACACTCATTTATGGGTCACGTGAGTCACAAATTACATCATAAAAGTTCACTCATTTCCTGTCAGCTTGAACTAATTTTTTGAGACAATCATAACTTGGTATACTTTTATTAGGTACTAGAAACTATCCACAAAATTATAAAAATATTATTGATAGTTTCTGAGAAAAATCACCCTCAAGCTTGGTCACGTGAGTCACAAAAATAAAAATTCATGTAGTTTTAGCACAAAAAATGTACCGGAAAAAGTTGCTACCAATTTCTTGAATGAATAATAGTGTTTTTACTTGGGCAACTATGTTTTGCCAGGTTATCAAGGTAAACAAAAATATTTTTAATGTTCTATCAGTTTTCACAGGGTTTCTAGGTGTAATGTGTTATTGGTCACGTGTGTCACATTTATCTCACATGATTTATGGTATGGAGTAACTTTGATTGAACATGCATAGTTCTGTCAACTATGATGCTAACCTAGCCAAAAAATGTTTCATTTTACATGTTTTAAACTGAGTTACTAGGTATTATTTGTCACTGGTCAAGTGAGTCACATTTTTGTGTCACGTGAGTCACGCTGCATACGTAAGATTATTTGCTAAACAAAAGATGACTTCCAAAAAAAATCAATTGAGAGTCATAGTGTCATGTCCTAGTATACTTTTTATGGAAGTTAGAAAAATATAAAATCCTTAAGTTACTAGGAAAATAGATAAGAATACCATTAGGTAGAATTTTTTCTTTTCTGACTGTCACGTGAGTCACAAAAAGTAAATGGCTATATCTGAGGCTGTGAGTGTAATTATCAGGAATTAAACAAATCATCTTGAATACCTCCCTAGGGGGTTTCTTGCCTGAAGTGAGTTTCGGTTTTGCTAAATCAGACGCGGCAGAAACATGCATTTAAATCCTAAACTTTTGTGACTTGGTCACGTGAGTCACGGTGAAATGGCTGAGCTATACAAGCAATTGCCAGTTGCATCAGATCTAAAAATATAACCAAAGATTACGTTATTATTATCTTTATAAAGTACATTTGCAGAGCTATTATCAGTCAATCAATACTCTATAAAGCATGTACACAATAAATACTTTTTATCCAACATGATCAAATATTTGAGATCAAATTTCTGCCACTTGAGGTGTTTTAATTTTATACACATAATGAATATGTATGCAGTATATAAAACTTTGGACCTAACCTCGCACAATTATGCAAATCGTACGTTCAATTCAACGATTTATTGTTCAAAATTCAAACCACTTTACCTTATTGTCATACACCTCTTTATAATCTCCTGAAATAGACGACGAGAATTCGAGAAATCAACACATCTCAGCTAGATAGTTTCGGCCAAGACAATTTTCTTGCATCCATCGAATTTATCTGCTTGAAATATTCTCCACAGAACACCAGTAAGCATTTCTTATCGTCACTTTCAAATAACGATCTAACCTTTTCGAAATCTACGTCGTTCATTTCGATAATAGTAAATAAATTGCTTGTAAAATTCTACAAAACTGCAATAAAGCTACCAAGTGCACAATGCTTCCAAATTGAAGATTAGAAGGCCAATCAGAGGAGATGTTCTTTAACTCTTTTGCGCAAATTGTCCAATCAGAGGCTGTTATCTATTTGCAGAATTAGTCAAAATAGTCAAAATTTCGCACTCGTTAGTCAAAATAGGTCTGACCAATCAACATGTCTGTAATGTGTAATCTGAGCAAATTTGACCAATCAAATCACATGAACTAAAACGCAGAATAGTCAATTTTCATTTGAATACCGCTTATTTGACTTATCGTTTGACTAATCAATCGCTGGCTCGATGTGCAAAAACTGATCGAAGTTTATATGCTGAAGTGTGATAGAGTTTTGATTGCGTGATCAGAAATGAAGAGAAGTGCTTGCGCTGGAAAAAAAATCAAAAACCTTAGTCCAAATTTTTTTATATGCCTTTTTTTTACGTTAGTCGCGTGACTAATCTGACTACCCCTAGATCCGCCCCTGCCAGAAAGTGCTATAAATCTGCTATTTCGCTTTCTATAGCAATTTTGTCAGTATAAAGTCCGTGTGAAAAATAAGAAGAAATTTTCGCGTGCAAAACAATGTGCTTGACACCACGCCCACAAAAGTTATTATTGCAAAACAAAAAGTTATGATTGACAAACTCATGCTGAAGAAACGTTTTAAAACGTAGTTATAAATGCACGCTTCACTGAAGCTCGAAAATGGTAGTATTATTAATTATTATTAAAAACTTATTTTACAACGGTTATCCTTCAACATGCACGCCTAGGATATTGATTTCCAAGGAGCCGTTCACACTATAGTAATTTATATTTACAAATGTAAGCAATACACAGTACAGAATCCTAAAGTTATAAAGATATCACACCTTAACTAAACACCTATTACTAGTTATAAAAGATATAAAACAATGCAAAACTGACTGGCCTTAGTTACATTTAATGTTTAATACGATCAAGCGCAGTCTTAAATTGCTTAATTGTGGCATCATTTGTTTTTACACACCTCGGTAAATTATTCCATGTTTTAGCGCCATTATAGCTAATGCTCTTCTTCATAAAATTTGTTTGAGGCTTTTGTAGAGTAAACTCATTTCCGTTGCGACGTAAATTATAATTAATGTTATTTTTAATTTCAAACAAGTTTATCAAATTCTCTGGTAATTCATTTCTCTTCGCTTTGTATAAAAATACTAAACTATTTTTTCCCAATGATCATGATCAACTAGGAGTTTCCAATCCAGTTCCTTCAAAATTTCGTTTGAAGGTGTGTCGTATGACCTGCCAGTTATGAACGTACCCTTGCTGCCCTATTTTGTATTTTCTGCAACTTACTGATCAGCTGATCACTACAGTTGCTCCATACAAGGCTGCAATAGTCAAAATATGGCAATACTAACGCATTGTACACCTTAATCAAAGTTGTTTTAGGGACACAGTTTTTAGTCGTCGTAGCATACCTATACCTTTTTATACTTTGCCAGAAATAAATTCAATTTGATTTTTCCATAGTAGTTGCTCATCAATAATTATGCCCAATGATATTGCGTGCTTAACCCGCTTAATTTTTGTATCCCCAAATTCTAAGATCGGGTCAGTTTGAACAGTCGATAATCTCTGGTGTGAACAATTAGCATATATTCTATTTTGTCTTTATTT
The DNA here is from genome assembly GCA_902702795.2 of Paramuricea clavata. Lineage (NCBI taxonomy): Eukaryota > Metazoa > Cnidaria > Anthozoa > Malacalcyonacea > Plexauridae > Paramuricea > Paramuricea clavata. The sequence goes on along the minus strand of CACRXK020000367.1, from coordinate 6,417 downwards.
AATCTCAATTTATTGGCCAACAACCAGTTGTTCATAAGCTCTAGGTCAAAATTGAATCGCCGTTGTAGTTCTTCTTTATTTAAGCTTGCAGTGGTTAGATTTTTGTCGTCGGCAAACATATTCGCTTTAGTATATTTTAAACAATTAGGAAAATCGTTAATCCCCGAGCCGGCGGCGCGAAGAGCCGTGCGAGGGTATTAATTCCCCCCGGCTATTTACACCCGGAGAAACGAAAGCATTAGCCAAGTCTAAAGTTTATCAAATATCGCGGGCGTGACCAACGAACCTTGAGTGGGTGGTCATCTTCACTAATCTCAAACATATGGCGGACTGTCATGGATAGCGAACACTGATTGGTCAAATTTAAAATTTGTTGTTGTATGACAAATGACGACTTCAACTGACAGATACTTCATGAAAATAATTTGCTTTTTACACTACAGTATTTTGTACGTTTGCAAAAAACTTTGACAGCTTTCAAAGCAATTTGTTCTATACAAAATTTAATAAAACAATTACGGTATCAAATACCAATTGAAAAGATATGGAGCCAAATGAAGAGCGGCAAGGAAACGACAAGAAAGCCGAAAGTCTAGCGAAAAGGAGGGAGCGAAGACGACAACGTTTGCTCGAGGAGACTGCTGAGGAAAGAGAAGCTCGCCTGGGAAAGCGTAGAGAAGCATGGAAAAGACTGCTGAAGCGAAAGGTAAGAAAAGGCTTGTCTTCACAACGCTATGTAGTAATGTACTAATGTTACTGTAGCTATAGAAGTTGAAGACTTAACGCGTTCCAAAGAATTTTGAACAATTCCAAACTTGTGATTTTCCGCACAGATTGAGGAAATTAACAAAAAGTCGCAGACTCGTCAATTTTAAGGAAATTCGCTTTTTTTGGCAGACACAATTTGACTGTCTGCACAAATACCCTTTTTATATCAAGTCAATGCAAGATTCCACTAAAAACAGTAAATACGCCAAAAGTATTTATAGGAGTGTCTGATATTCAGACTCCCCTATATCTTGCTTCCAAATCTAAGAGAGTCTGAACTTCAGACACCCTTATAACTTGCTTCCAAGTATAAGGATGTCTGAAATTCAGACACCTCTATATACAGTATATTGCATCCAAATATAAGGGTGTCTGAACTTCAGACACCCTTATATCATGCTTCTAAATAAAAGGATGTCTGAAATTCAGACACTCCTATATATATATATATATATATATTGCATCCAAATATAAGGGTGTCTGAATTTCAAACACCCCTATATTTGGATGCAATTAGAGTTGCTGGCAATAAAGAATAAATAACTGATGCAAAACATAGGGATATATATCTGATATTCAGACTACCTTAATCTTTATAATACAAAAGTCAAGGCGTTCCAAACTAAAATGGGATTTTCAATTATATTTTTCTCCGTTAGTAAAGGTCTTTTTCCAAAAAATGGGACATTGCATTTTTTCTTTCCCAATGAGCAAAATATAACTGTCCGAAACTGCAACTTATAATCAAATTTGGAACTTACAACCGTCCGGAATGAATCTAAATTTGATGCAGTGAGTTTAATTTTAAAATTCTAACTTTTTACCTTTAAAATATAAATTATTTTGAGAACTATAGTATGCCTAAAGTAGCCGCATCAGCTAAATTTGTTGTAAATTGAAAATTATGACGACCTAAAATTTCTGAGTATAGAGTACAGATATGGGTTTCCACTTCATTCAGCTGATCAGTTGGGTATGAAAGCCTAAAATTTCAGGTCAGTTTGTTAGAAAATGCAAACTATTATTACATATAATTGTTTCACAACTGAGATGGAAAATTGCACTACAAATTAATAATTGTTTGTACAGTAGTTTTAAAACTAGATTCTAAAACAAATCAGTTCGTAATTCCATATCCGTATAGAAATGAGGCATTCTTAGCCGGAATAAAATTACAGATAAATCTTAATTAAGGCAAGTAAATGCAGTTGAAACTGGAATGCTGTAATAAAATATGCATATAAATGCAAATCTTCGAGTTGCACAGTGTCAGTAGACAGTAAGCTTCAATACCTACATACATGCAGTTATTAAACTGAAATTTTATCCCCACTTAGCCGCTTAGATTCATTAAAGATATATTGTTCGTCCAAAATAAATATATATGTTTTAGAGCAATAGCAGTATTGTAGAATGTTTCCAACCACATATATAACTATACGTATAGAGCCCGAGTTCTTAAACGTGCCCGAATTATTGGAAGGTATCTATGTTAAATATAAATATATATCTGAATCTGATATCTTTGTGCGGTTTGACAGTTCGATTTCATATTATAGCTATGATAAATATACAGATTTGTACATTCCTCGACTGAATCTTTATCACTGCATGCCTCTGGCCTTTGCCTTTCAGTTTGTATACGTAATCTTTATCTTGGCGAATGGTTACCTGACGCGAGTACTTGCCGATCTTTCTGCGCTAAATTAGTTGCGGTGGCCAACGAGCTATAATTAAACAATAAACATAATTAAAAACAGCTTTACATTAGAGTGAGGTATATTAGAGTCAAAGAAAAACAAAGGCCATTTACTAGCCACGATATCATATGATGCCCGTGAATACCTACAGTGTATATATATATAATTATATCCCCTGCATATAGAGAATGGATTCAAGATATTAAAATCAACACTGTCCAACTGTCGATTCAAGTTGTGAAAAGCAAACAATCCTGAATAATACAGTATATGAATACAGGAAGGATAATAAGTCGGTGTAGTGTGAGGCCAGTCATGATATACCGTACAATGTAGCTATAAATTCTCTATGAATATGGTGAAAGCTCTATGTGTTTACACAGCACATGCGAATGCGATAATATTATAATGTCGGCGCAAACCAAGTTAAACTCATTAGCACCATGGGGGTGAGGAAAATCAGCGCATAATAATCAATGTTAAGTTTACAGATAAACATTGCAAAATTTCGCGCACGATATCAAATGAATAGCAACATACCATATCTCTCTCTAAATTACTCGCGATACACGAATCAAAAGTAAATAAACTCTGTTTCTAAATTCCCTTAGAATATTGATAAATAGGAAAATTATTTACCTGCATTGACATCATTAGTATCCCTTTACGAATTTTATAAATTTTTGCCAAAGCGAATCCGTACCCACACTGTATTCATTTAGTAACTATAGTTGTTCGCTATGTCGCTAGGATATACCATCGTCTGTCGATGTATTGTCTATTGAATCAATTTCTACACTGGTTCTGTTATTCTGCGGGATTAGACTTTGGAATATGAACACACGCACACGGAACCTTAGAATTTAAATTAAGATTATGAATCAAGCTCAACCAATCAGGACGTGACAATTGACAATAAAACATATATTTGACGGCAACCTCTGTGTCGTCTGCCCACGGACGAGCCTTTTGAATAGATTGTCACCGCGGAGTGTTAAAATTTTAAGATATGGTTAGACTGGTCATTATACTATTTTGCAAATTTATGTTGCCGATACAAGAGAATTAGAAAGACTGTTAATTCAGACAAAGAGCTATGGGATATGAATTGAGATTCGGCAGTAAGATGAAGCAACGGCCACCAGGTAAATCATACAGCATTTCTATTTATTATGAATTGTGTATTGCGTGAATTATGAAATAGTATTTTATTCATGTTGCAAACTTAATGCGCGTAATTTGCTGAAGTAATGCGATAACTGTAGTGTAGATCATTTGCGGTTTGCACCGATATTAATCATAGTGTACCGCAGTTACTCAATTACAATTTGTATACAATACATATCATGTTAGCTCTATTATTTTCTTAATAGACCTTCACTAATGTTTTCTCTTAAGACTTGAATTGCACTGATTTTATATCAAATTTCATTCGTTGTGGAGTATGTATATAGGCCCTTCGAATGCATTACACTTCACTTAAGTGATTTAACTATAGTAAATTATATCTGGTTTAAGTCCATTTTCAACGCGTCGATACGTTATTCATATCTTTCTAGTTTATTATAATAGCTACATGGTTACTGCAGCTTTTAGCGCAGAAGTATTGTGAGTATTCGACTCCGGTATACATTCATGCTGTGCATGAATGGTCGAAGATACTCAGATAGTTATATGTATATTATATAGCTACATATCACAGTCTCGTAAAGATACAAGCATGGACTGTGTAACCGATATAAAAACGACTTTTGCGGATAACATGTAGCGCGGCATTATATTTCAATTTATTTACCATACCGCCAAACGAATGTTCTACAAGTGTTTATATCGCGTCTTGTCGTGCGCTATACTAAGCCGAAATTAATGGAGCTATATATGTTTTCCATAATCCAAAGCTGCAGACAAGTAAATCTTTGAAAACTATTGCCAACGATCTGAAAGTAAAATACGCTATGAGGCAGACAGTTTATGTGGTATTCATAAAGACTAGGCTTGTATTTCACTATCAAATTTCAGATTTTCACGTGTTTGCCATGCAAAGACTCGTCAATCGCCATATAGTAGTTCGCATTGCAAGTATTCATAACGTTACTCTGTTTGAATTTGCTGATGAGAAATCGGTTGATTATGCGCACCCATGCTCCAAGGATGTATGTATGTATGTATGTAAAAATTTATTTAAAGACGCTTGGGCTATTTGGCATGAAGACCAACTCATCACAATTGTATTGATCTAATATGTGCTTTGACCAATTAACCGCAAAACATTATTGTCGTTTCATTAGTTTCTTGACTCATTGTACTCTCAGTCATGTTTTGCACTTCTAACTTTTTTTTCTAGGCCAGATAAATAAATATAGCAGCTCGTGAAGCCTTCTCCGCAGGCATCGCCTTTAGATTGGCGGGCAAAATTTGCTTGCAGGCAAAAAAGTTGTAACGTATGTGAACCACGAGATGTCTGCGGAGGAGGCTACAGCGCATGGCAAACAAATGGGTGTCTGAATTTCAGTCACCCTTATATTCTATATATGCGAGTTATATGGGTGTCTGAATTTCAGACACTCTTATCTTCTATTGCGAGTTATATGGCTGTCTGAAATTCAGACACCCATATAACTCGCGCGCAATATAATATAGGAGTGTCCGAAATTCGGACACCCGTATAGCTCGCAATAGAATATAAGTGTGTCTGAATTTCAGACACTCATTAACTCGCAATAGAATATAAGGCTTTATTGGGAGCTATATGGGCGTCTGAATTTCAGACACTCATAATAACTATATCTTGCATGATCGTTTATTCAATTTCCAGCGATAGAGGAGTCTGAAATTCAGAATCCCCTATATATTACACCAGTTATTCTATTGCACATGCATTTTAGCAGACAGTTCATTTTTGTGCGGTAAAATGAACACTTATCAGAATATTCGGCGAAAATTAGCTAAAAACATTAAAAATAAGCCTTTTTTCTACCATTTCCTTCGATTTTGATTGATTTTGGAAGTAGACTGAATACACTCAGCACAAATTATAGAAAAATAACAAAAATGTAAGCCAGAAGAATTGCTGTCAGCGAAAATCAAGATTATATATCAATACAATTTCGACACAATTTCGCTGGAAATCGCCATTTTCTTTGAAATTTGGGGCAAAATTACGTTGACTTGGCAATTATACCGTATTTTGGCAGAAAAATGAGAAATTTCCGCAAAATATTGCAAATTTGAGTCAAAATTCCAAGTTTGGAATTGTTCAAAATTCTTTGGAACGCGTTAAGTATGATATTCGACCCTCTATATTCGACTGTTTCTTTACAATTTTCCAATAAAGAGTTTGTCAAGACACGCTCAAGTCAGTATAACCAGACTGTATTTTATTTATATCAGTTATCACAGCCACAGGCAATTTTATGCTGTCAAATACCGTCGGTTGCAACTAAGGGTGAACAGTTGCAGATAAAACATTCTCTATTCTCATTAAAAAGCCTGTAAAGGTTTCCAGTAGGTCTCTAGCCCAACACGTTCAGACCACACAAAGTTTTTTTTTCTTATATTGTACACATGGGAAACAACAATTAAGTGTTGTTGTTCTTGACAAACATTGGAAATTCTAATCACGCAAATGTTTTTATGAGCAACTGTTCATCGTTAGTTGCAAGCGACGGTACAACATACTATGAACATTTTTCTGACTGTGACCGAATGTGCAACGATATATTTTTCAAAGTTGTTATCAATTCCTAAAATTTGTTTATAGTAAAACGGCCTGCTCAGCACTCACTACTCACGTTGACCTGATTTCATTTAGAAATGCAGTTACCGGGAAAGGAATTGATTCTAAAATATGTAAATTTAAAAGCATTAATTGGCTAACAGAATAAAGCGATGTGAAGACAAGGTACAAACTTTTATAGTTGCTATTTGTTATAAAATCCTATAAATAAAC